>WOVY01006505.1:0-61025 GCA_013436015.1 Rhipicephalus annulatus
TAACAGTTCCAAACGACCTCGTGTGAAAAAGGTGCTGAGGGCCACTGTGGTTTGCGTATTGTGACCACGCCACACACGATTCTCGCGGTAGCTACTCCCATTTTTTGTCAAGGTTAAAACCCTAGACGTGTCAATAACGTGGAAATTGATATTCGGCGTCAACACCTGTGATGCGTCACAAGGTTCTCAGGTGGGCCAGTCAGTACATGGACACTTAGAACAGAGCGCAATAAACAGAGGTTGGCCTGCTCAGGCGCTAGTTTCTCAGACCCAACTAGAGAGAGGGAGAGTAATGTAATACGGAAAGGCGGAGGCGAGATGTTAATGGGAAAATAAAGATTTGGTTTGGCTACCGTGCACTTTGAAAGTGGTAATCGGAGACCAAAGAGTAACGAAGATGTTTCTTTGTTTGGGTTTGTTAGCGAAGATGCGACATAGATCTTGCGACATGCTGCACCACCGTACCAGACGAGTAGACCATATTTTTTCTCGGGGGGAGGGGGCACCTCTTTGGTTTTCAGGGAGAGCCCACCGCCCCCCTTGAAGTGGTTCTTTTTTTTTTCTTTCTATGCAATAGTGAAAAAAATTAGGGGGAGGGGGGGGGGGCACGGGACTGGTGTGCCAACCCATGGCTACGCCCCTGCACCGTACTAATATTCACTGCTTCGTCACTTCTTGACAGTGGATTAATAAGTTCTTACCATGCCATGCCGGTGTACACGCAGGACACAGGGTTGGCTGCTGTGCGGTTCACTGCACCGTTTTCTTTCGCATAGACTATATACTAGAATGTCCATAAGGTACCATGCAAATTTTCGTTCTTTTTTCTGTCGCGGGCATTCAGCCGGATATGCGTCTGATAACTCCCAGCATAATCACTGAGTCAAAAGCTCAACTTATTACACGCTTAAAAAGCATATATAAAGCAACATGACAATAGGCCGTTGTGTCTCAATTTGAACTTTTGAAGCAGGCAACGGACGCGAGAACGCGGAATACGGCATGCCTTCAAGGATACGCGAGGATTCGCAATGGGTGCATCCGACGAGACCCGGATGTAGTGCCATGGCAACGTGTAAGCACGCGCCGCCTTCCGGACGGTTCGTGCGTTAGAACGCCTCAGAACAAACGAAGCGCCTTGAGCTGCGTTCTCACTCTTCAAAGAGAGAACAATGTCGTTGCTTCTGCTGACGAGAAGAGCATGCACTCTACCGTACTTCCGTGGCCGAGTGCACCACATTTCGAAGCCGAGTGTAAGGGTCGTGACTCCCCAAATTTAGAACGCCTTCTGTAGCCACTGTAATGGGCGAGGAAATAAAGCGTTCTAGGAAGGGACGTCGCCTTCGTTATGCTTAAATCTCAATTCGACAGAATTTGAAGGCATATGTGACCACCTGGGGTTCTTTAACGTGCACCCAACGTGAACGCGCGGGTCTACAGCATTTTCGCACCCCATCAAAAATGCAGCTGCCGCAGCCGGGATTCGACCGTGCGACATGCGATCAGCAGCCGAGTGAGTACCTTGGCTACTAGACCACCGCAGCGGAGCTCTTAATAAACCTTCGAAAAGTAAGTTACAGAAAAGCCATGAAAGAAATCGTAGCTTTATCTTGAAGGCCAGTTGATGTAGAGGTTTCCCTTGCTAGGCCAGTTAGTTTATATTGATGCTTAAAAATTCTGGAAAAAGAAAAGCAGACGCAAATACGAATGGAAGAAGAACACTCGCAAACTATTGTCACGTGTTCTCGTGTTTGCCTTTCATTTTTTTATTTCGCTCATTGTTCTCGTAACACAGCCGAGCGTGAACGTGGCAAGTGTGCATGTGCTGCTGAAAACTTATACATTAAAAGTTGTCGAAGCCGACATGTGAAATGTCCGTGCATAAGCTTCTTGAAGAGCTCATGTATCGAAGTAAAGAAGCTATATGGTGACGGCCTTTTTTTTAGTATCTTAAAATATGACATCATCAAATAAGACTCTCACCATGCTAGTAACCAAACGTATGGATGACCACTGTGGCATGAGTAACATGTGTACCACGCGTATCGCTTTGCATTGCTTGACGGTGCAAGCGCTTTTTGTTTTTTCAGATTACAGCTCCCTGAGTGCGCAGGACCCACACCTGTCGCGCTGTCGTGTTGCTTCTTTGCCCACCTCGTCGATGTGTTAGTGCCCTTAGACGGCGGCCACAAGGAAAACCAATGCAAACTGTTCATAGGTGTGTAGTGTCTCGTTTCGGACTCCATGGTACCCAATAGGGCAAAAAAAAAAGACCACTTCGACCGGCAGGCCTTGCAAGCTAAGATACGCACATTCGTATAATGGAAAATGGTTACTTCACCCAAAATGCAACACACAAAAAAATAATAAGATCCGTAATAAAGCTCGTGTGAACTGTCTCGCATGCATGCAGGCGGGGGACCTGTTACAGCCAGAATCGCACTTATCTGAGGCCAGTCGACCGCTTACAACGGCGTTCTTTGCCCGACTATACAGAGACCGCTGCGGTAATGGTACCAAGCGTTAGCGCACCAGCCGCAGCCTTTGTGCTGTAAGTCAAGCATGGACGAAAGCTTGTAGCCAACGTAAGGCATAGCAGCTGTGCACGGCTCAAGCGGAACCACAGCCACGAGCTCGACATCTTATTGCGATTCAGACTGACTAATCATATAGAACGGTTGTCGCTATATGAACCTGCCCAAATCGACAAGACTACGCTGGATGAAATGATTGCTTATTAGGCAACAAGGATGGCTAAGAAAGACTTCGGAACCGAGATAACGAAACGGCATCCGTACTCACCGCGGAAAGGCGACCCTGGACGATTTCTTCGCGGATCTGAGTCATCAGGACCAGGCACGTTTTCTTCAGTTTCCACAGGCGTGCCTAGACATGGGACCGAGATAAAAAGACCGTATCACATCGCGATATGTACACGGTTTACGACTCGTGCGGTGCCGCGTATACATATCTACAAAGGCATAAACTGCGTCAAAGTCGGGTGAACAATATCGAGCGCAGCAAGAAATATACTTAAACTGGGTTGCTCATATTTGTCGTCTTCATGCTATCGAAGTAATTTTGTTTATTGCTTCTCGTGGACACTCAATTAAACAAAAACAAATTTAGTCAACGGGTGTTTCTTGTCCTCACACTACTCACACATGCTACAAACCTTCGTAAATGTAAGGACCAGCGTATGGAAACAGTGCGCTATACAGCAAACCGGCACTGGCGAGGCGGCAAGCCTGAAACTTAGACGTAGCGGCCGCCTGACGTGCTCGATAAGAAAAATTTAGTCACAAAGGGCTGCAACGCGGTGTTCGAGTCATGCTCAACATCACACGACACTATCAAACCACAAAAGTCGATATGCGTCGCTTTGTAGAAGCTTTGCAGCGCGCAACGTTAGTTAATAACATCATGTTGCTATAAGCTTTTGTTGTTCTTGTTGTTATTGCAGTGACACCATGTGCCTTGGCGTTAAAGCTAACGCGTCAAGAATGGCAAGATGCTACCAAGGAAGAATAAAGAAAAATTGCCAATTTTTTTTTTAAATCCTCCTTGGATGCTACCGACAAAGCCACCACATTTGCCTGTCTGAGCCCCCTGATACCTGTTCGTACAGCCTCGCGTTTTAAATAAGTTAATACTTTATATCAAGTTAATAGTAACAAGTCACTATTAAATAGAAGTTTGTTTTTCAAATTATTGAGATGCGGATGGTCGCTGTATAAATATCGTTCTTTTCAGCATGTCAAACCCTAACTGCACTAAGTACGTTTACAAGTACCCATATCAATGTCAACCCACCTGACACGCCTTGCACCATGCATCTCGAACTTGAGCCTCGGCGCCTCGCTGATGACCATCCTCCCAGAAAGCGGACGGTAGAACGCTGGTAGTACATACCTCCGGCAGCCTGCAGAACGGCCCGTTTTGATATTTATGTTGAAGACCACCCTTGGAAGGACATTATGGGACCTTCACTAGTGGACCGAATGGTAAAACATTGCGGCATCGCTGTACAATATATGGTAGCATGAAACGTGCAGCTGACCAATTTACCGTATTTACTCAATTATAACGCTACCAGGATTGTAACATTGTAGCACGAGGAGTGACATTTCAATGCGATCAGGGGGAAAAAGGTTATTTGCGTATTCGGTTGTAACCCGGGTCCACTTTAGTTAACAGAAAACTGGGAAGAAAAAAAGCTTGCATTACATTTGAGTAAATACGGTAATAAGGTGCAATAAACACGCAAAGCAAAAACATTGAAATTAAAACTTCTATACTTTTGTGGTCAATACGCTACAGCCACAAGAGCATGAAACAGTTTCCACGATGTTCCACTAGAAAACTGTGGTATCAAGTATGATCAAAATGGTTGGCGCTTAAAAACGGTTCAGTTCAAGTCACTTTAACAAGCATCCTAGCCCCGCCACGGTGGTCCAGTGGCTAAGGTACTCGGCTGCTGACCCGCAGGTCTCGGGATCAAATCCCGGCTGCGGCGGCTGCATTTCCGATGGAGGCGGAAATGTTGTAGGCCCGTGTACTCAGATTTGGGTGCACGTTAAAGAACCCCAGGTGGCCAAATTTCCGGAGCCTTCCACTACGGCGTCTCTCATAATCAAATGGTGGTTTAGGACGTTAAACCCCACAAATCAATCGTCAACAAAGCGTCCTACATTCAAGAACTCGCGATACTCCTCTAACTCTAAAACGTCAATAGTATCACACCCACGACACTGCAGTCGCTAACTTGGACAAGTTAGACATCACTGAGTTTACTTAAGATGCGACCAGCGAATGTAATCATTTTATTGAAGTGAGTCTACAGGTGCCATTATACTGATTCATTAAATCTTACAACGAGCCAAGTATATAATTTATACTTTAGGTTTTGCAGCAGGAGTGGTGGATTTAACGACAAGAACTGGTTGTGGCAGTAATCAAGAGCAATGTTTTCGTCCCATGAAAGGAATATTTCACATGTGCATAGATTGTGAAATCAATCACTTTTGATGATAGTTTAATAGTCTAACTTCAGTTGACATACATTCCACTGCTTTATATACGACAACTGTGGCAACATATAATGTGAAGAAATCGTCTTTTTTGTTTGTTTGGTGTGAAATGGTGCTTTGACTTAATACAGGTAGCGCATCTCTTCGAGCAGTTCAAACGTCTACGCATCTAAGCTTCATTTTTCAGCCGTCACATTAACGAATTAACGAGTTCATCTTAAACGCCACCACAAGTTCGGTTGCTATACGGTCAACCGGCAGCAACTGACCGAGTGGGTCCTCGCCGGATGGATGCGAAGCAGGGTCGCTTCACGGGAGGAGGTCCGTGTGGTGTCGCTCCCCAGGGGCAGATGGCGCTCTCGTCGTACACCGTAGGCCAACGCGGATAATCGGGTCGCGGTGGCGGGATGGGCGTCAGTGAGTGCGCCATCTGGAGCATGGACGAGAAAGTGCGTGAGAGCATTAGCACTGTGACCATGGGGGAAGGAAAAAAAACTTTCTTCCTCCGTGATTGTGACAGACCGGTCGTTGGGCGAGAAAGAGAGAGTTCGCCGTTACCAGCTGAAATATGTTTTCATTAGGATTCTGGCCAGAGCTGCCAGACGCTATCTATCTAACAAGCAAATAACCATCTCAAAAAAGCTCAACAAATGCGAAGCGACTTTCATGAAGCCCGAAAGAAGCGCTAATTTAATGGCTTTCCCACCCTGGAAGGCATTTTTCTTAATTATAAGAAAAATTGTAGGTCAAACACGAAGGGGAGTGAGAAAGATCAATTGAGTTATCTTGTACATCGAAAATATGCGCAACTATGAACGAAAGCCCATATTTACTTTTTAACATTGCCTCCATTTAGTTGAATGCACGTTTTTCAGTGCATTATTAACGTTGTTTGTCTATTCCCCCAACGTATGTTTGACTTCAAGACTCAGCTACTGAAGGTCATCGGCAAACGTGGTATTTTTGAACGGGGTGATCACTAAATTAATTATACTTGCAGGGAAAATGAACGTAAGCTCAAAAACGCGACAGACGGCCGGAAAATTCCACAAGCGACTCGGGGAAAAAAAGAAGCCCGAGTCCGTCTCTTATAAGCGGAACTGGATGCTCCAGTTCAGGCCCAATGGTTCGCAGACTGCGCGCCGACTGAACGTGTTTTAAGTGGTTCTTCCATTGGTAAAGCCATCACGTGGCATGAGAGAATGAATACATGACATGAAACAAACTCACTTAACCAGTCGTGAAGAGATGTGTACAACCACTAGCAACAGTTTACGGAACATTGGCTCAATAGGAAATGTGATTTTCTTCTCTGTCATTGTACACTGCTTCTCACCTAAAGCTGGTCACTGTACAGGTTTGTAATGCCAATTACATGCTGTAACACCTACCCGAAGTCGTACTCTCAGAAAAAAATTGCCCGCAGCTTCCCTCGGAGAACACTGAGGAGGATGCGGAGCATATAATTGGTTAAAGGGGTTGTCACGGACGGCTATTTTTGGCGACACCGCGTCACGGCAATTAACGGGCGCCGTACTCCCCGACTGACCGGGAGAAACGGCGGCGTTTGAAAGGGAGCCGAGAAGGGCAGAATGGGGTGCTCTTCTTAGAACGTCGCCGCCGACGGTGAACCCTTTTGTAACTGTGGCGGCGTCTGCAAGGTCGTAGAAGGCCACGGTATACCCCGAAAAAGGATTAGACTACGAGACGCCACGGCTGAGAGCTAAGTGGTTGACCGTTCCCACGGAAAAAAGCGTGGGAAACGCTCTGGTGGCCAAGCCGTATGGCAACAGCCCGACAGGTTGTCACTCTCGCTAGTTGCGGGCCCTCTCCCAATTAAAAAGGGGTGGGGTCAAAATATTTTTGGGGCGGAGTTTCCCATCAATTAAACGTGCATGATTGGACCCAGGTAGAGGTCTCTTGTCCTCAAGGAAGAGAGCGAGGAGACACGAGGGGGATTTAAGCGCAGGATTTTGCCCTGCTAGGCAGACTAGTCGCTGACCAACATGGTGTAGAACCAGATCAACAAGCATCTCTTCTAGAAGTTTTTAGTGTGGCTCTGTATCGGCTGGCCACCTAAACTTAGCCGTTCGTCTAGCTGTGACGCGATATTAACGTCTGCAACGTAGACATCGGGACTTCGCCTCGAGTTAGCTCAACCTGCTCGAAGTCACCTGCAAGCACTAGCCTCCCGGAGCCACCAGCGTTGCAACACCGCCGACATCGCAGTCGTGCCAGAACTCTCTTCGACTTCTCGCATCCGATCGTCGGGGACACAACGCTGCCGGTCATCACACGTATGCCTTCACCTGTTTATATCTTCGAACTTTCTCCTCCGTCATTCTATTCTTGTTAGTTTGTGTAGTTTGTAATAGTTCTCTCTCGTAAGCTGATTTATTGTTTCTGTTATATATTTCTTTAATTGTATCAAGTGTCGTTGTATTTTGTTAGTTGTATCGAAGTGTTGTATTAGATCCCGTGTGCTGCCATATCACTAGAGTAAAATTTGTTTTGTTTTCCCACGTCTCTGATCTCTTCACTGTCTCTGCTTGCGTACGGAACGAACCAACCTGCTGTCATTCCCGTCGCCGACTTCGCGCTGGCGACGCTAGAGTGGCAGCTTGTAACAAAACTGGCGTCCGCGAGACAGGACGTTCCGTACAAAGAGTAAGACAGTGAGGGGTGAACGAGAACCGTGCGGACAGCGTGGTGATAGAGCCGCACAGTTGAAGCGGTTGCATCCTGCATAAGATTGAGCTGGTTTTATAGTGGCATTATAGTGACACTTGCAGTATGGAGTGTATGGATTGTGATAAGTGGATCACGCAAGGTAAACAGTTAGGCCTCGAGGGCGCCGAACTGAGACAATGGGTTAAGGAGCAGCAGGAACAGGCGCAGGCGTTAGCCAGAGAAGAGCGGGCACTGGCCCGGGAGGAAAAGGAAAAAGAAAGGGAAGCGGCTAGGGAAGCCGGAGAACGGGAAGTGCAGTTACTGCAATTAAAGATTCGCCTCAATGAGAGTAGCAGTGTGAGCAGATCCAGCAGTGAGCACGGCGATGCCGGGGAGGAGCCGAGTTTGAGAATACACGCAGGTAGACTGCTCGTCACCTTTGACGAAGGAAGAGACGACTTAGATGCGTTTATACGCCGTTTTGAGAGCATCGCCAGAGGGCAAAAGTGGCCTGAAAGCCAATGGGTGACGGCGCTTTCGACATGTCTTACAGGAGAGGCGCTAAGTGTTTATGGCAGGCTACCGCCTGCAGATGCAGCGGACTACACCAAGGTTAAAACCGCCCTCCTGAAGCGCTTTCGCTTCACGGCGGATGGGTTCCGAGACAAGTTTAATAAGGAGAGGCCAGTAGGGGGTGAAACAGCAACACAGTACGCGGCCCGCTTAAGACATTACTTCGATAGATGGGTTGAGCTGTCCAAAACTGAGACAGAATTCGAGTCCCTCCGAGCATTGTTGATTAGAGAGAGGTTTTTGCATGGATGTGGCTCGCACCTGGCATTATATTTGAAAGAAAGGAGGGCGGAATCCCTGGAAGACATGCTTGAGCTGGCAGACCAGTTTTTGGAAGCTCAGGGTGGAGCAAGCCTAGCGAAAACAAAGAAAGATGGTCCCATAACGGACGAAAAGGGGAAATACGAAAAAGGAGGCAACAGCCACTCACCACTACCAAGGTGCTATATTTGCAATCGTGGGAATCACCCACCGCACTTGTGTCGCAACAGACCTGCCGCTAATGTAGCCATCGTCTGCTTCAAGTGTGGGAAAAAAGGACATAGGGCAAACGACTGCCGGTCAGGAGCAAATAACTCCCTCCAGGCATCCTGCCTCTACGCACCAAGGGAAACGCGTGAGGATCCCATATGCGACGGGTATGTCGAACTTAGGAATGGCGAAAAAGTCCCCGTCGTCAACGCCGTAAGGGCGACACCGCCGAAAAATCTGGCCGAGAACCTACCAGTGGCCACGGGGACCCTCCGAGACACAGACATATCAGTGTTGCGGGATACGGGGTGCAACACAGTAATCGTGCGGAGGAAGTTGGTGAAGGAAGACGAGCTGACAGGTACAAGCAGACTCGTCTACTTGGTTGACGGAACAGCGAGGATGCTGCCCGAAGCACGGATTGAGGTTGACACCCCCTACTTTACTGGCAATCTGACAGCACTATGTCTGCAAGATCCACTGTATGACCTCATTCTGGGCAATATCGAGGGCGTAAGACCTCCTAATGATCCCAGAAAGCAGACTGAAAAACCAGTCGCGACAAAGGAGTTAAGAGAAGAGCCTGTGGCAGCAGCTATAACCCGTTCCCAAGCGCACGCACAGCCGGGAAAATTTGCCAAGCTTCGTACGCCTGGGACCACGGCGGGATTGCCGGGAGATAACTATGGCTGCGAGCAGAGGGGAGATGCGACACTCAAGTGTTTTGAGAAGATCGGCAGGAAGCAAACATGCCGAAATGAGAAGGGAATCATAGAGTACAAACAACAACAGGGACTGCTGTGCCGACAGTACACAGAGGCCAACGGACGGCTTGTGCGCCAATTAGTCGTTCCGCGCTGCCACCGAGAAGCTGTGCTTAAAACGGCACACGATGGTATAATGGCAGGACACTTGGGCACGCAGAAAACCAAGGACCGGATCTCGGAGGAGTTCTTTTGGCCAGGCATCACAGCTGACGTGAAAAGGTTCGTCGCCTCATGTGACATTTGTCAGCGCACCGTACCAAAGGGCCGTGTACCACATGTTCCACTGGGGAGGGCACCCATAATCGACACCCCGTTCAAGCGAGTGGCGATCGATATAGTTGGACCGATTCACCCGCCCTCAAAGCATGGGAACCGATACATTTTGACTTTGATGGATTATGCCACCCGGTATCCAGACGCAGTGGCGCTCCCGAGTATCGAAACTGAGCGAGTGGCCGAAGCCCTGGTCGAGATGTTCTCCCGATTTGGCGTCCCCCGCGAGGTACTGAGCGACCGTGGCACGAACTTCACATCGGACCTGATGAAGGAAGTAGCGCGGCTCCTTTCCGTGCGCCAGCTCCACACCACCCCATATCACCCCATGGCGAATGGCTTGGTGGAAAAATTCAACGGCACCTTGAAATTAATGTTGAAGCGCATGTGCGCCGAAAAACCGAGAGATTGGGACCGCTACCTGGCACCTCTCCTCTTTGCCTATAGGGAGGTTCCGCAGGCCAGTATGGGGTTTTAACCCTTCGAGCTTCTCTACGGCCGCCATGTGAGGGGACCCTTGGCGATACTGAAGGAGTTGTGGACGAACGCCGACTTGACTGAAGAAGCTAAGACGACGTACCAGCATGTCTTTGACCTTCGGAACCGTTTGGAGGAAACGTGCCGCCTGGCACACGAGGAGTTGGAAAAGGCCGGAGCACGGTACACGAAGCTGTACAATCGAAAGGCGAAAGAGCGGAGTTTCAACTCCGGAGACAAGGTACTGATTTTACTTCCAACCGACACGAACAAGCTGCTGCTGCAATGGAAGGGCCCTTTTGAAGTCCGGGACAAGAAAGGTGAAGCTGACTACGTCATAGACACGGCTGGCGGCAGAAAAATCTTCCACGCCAACTTACTAAAAAGATACGAGGAGAGGGACAGCCCCGCCACCAAGGTGTGCAACGTGACATTTGGTGTTGTGGAATCAAGCGAGGACGAGAATATTCCAACCCCTGACTGGCTGAAAGTAGAAGGGGAAGAAGACGTGAAGCTCTCCGACAAACTGGACGCTCAGCAGATCGGACAGCTGCAAAGAATTGTCAGGGAACACGCTCGTATTTTCTCGGATGTCCCGGGCAAAACTGACTGGGTCCACTGCAACCTCGAACTCACCACGAGTAACCCCGTCCACGTGAAACAATACCCTCTTCCCTTTGCAACGCGGGAAGGTGTAGAGAAAGAAGTGCGGGAGATGGAGAAACTCGGCATCATTGAGAAATCAGAGTCCCCTTATAATTCGCCAGTCATTTTGGTAAAGAAACCCGACGGGACAAATCGACTGTGTATCGATTTTCGACGCCTGAACAACGTTCTGGTGGCCGACTCCGAACCTATGACAAGAACTGACGCGGTGTTTGCTACAGTGGGAAAAAAGAAGTATTTCTCGAAGCTCGACTTCGTGAAGGGCTATTGGCAGATCCCGCTGACCGAAGAGTCCAAAGCGAAGACGGCCTTCTCGACGACATCGGGACTATATCAGTTCCGCTTCATGCCATTCGGCATCAAGACAGCGCCTGCTGTATTTGCTAAGTTGATGCGGAAGGTCGCAGAAGGTATACCCGGTGTGGACCACTACTACGATGATGTACTGGTAGCCACCGAGACATGGGAGGAGCACCTGAGGTCCCTGGGACTGCTTTTTGAGCGCATACAGAGGGCTGGGCTTACAGTGCGCCCCAGTAAATGTGAACTTGGGGTAGAAGAAATCGACTTCTTGGGACACCGAGTTGGCAGGGGCAGATTGCAACCACTGGGGAAAACACTCGACAAGATCGAAGCTGCACCACGTCCTTCAACCAAGCGACAAGTGCGCGCCTTCCTCGGTTTGACCGGGTACTATCGGGAATTTATCCCGAATTACGCAGAAGTCAGCGCTCCCCTTACAGATTTAACTCGGAAGGGCGAAGCTAACTCGGTGAAATGGACAGCAGCCCACGAGGAGGCTTTTCGAAGTCTCAAACAACATGTCTCGACGGAGCCGATCCTACGGCTACCAGATTTGCATCAACCATTCGTACTTCGAACGGACGCATCGGACACAAGTCTCGGAGACGTGCTCATGCAGGCCCACGAAGGCAAGCTCCACCCCACAGCTTATGCCAGCCGAAAGCTGCTTCCACGGGAGGCTTCCTATAGTACCATCGAACGCGAATGTCTCGCGTTGGTATGGGGAATTCAGAAATTCTCCATGTACTTATATGGTGTACATTTTTGTGTCCAGACAGACCACCAGCCTCTGAGTTATATCCAACGGGCAAAACAGCTGAACGCTCGAGTACTTCGATGGAGTTTGCTACTCCAAGAGTACCAGTTCACCATTACGCATATTAAGGGTAGCGAAAACGTGGGAGCCGATTACTTGAGCCGGATATAGTTCTTGAGGTCTATGAGCATGTTGTTTTTTTTTCCTTCCGTCGGTTGTTTTCTGTTTGTATGTACTGTATTTCATTGTATAAGAAGTGTATTTTGAGTTATTTTCTTTTTGCTTGGTGCCTTAGTTGTTTTACTTGCTGTAATGCACATTGAAAGATTGCCCTACAGTAAAGGAGCGCACCTGTTCCGTTTTGTTTCGTAGTATACATTCGTGCAGTGTATTCTGTATTGATGGCTGCCGTACACGGCTATTTCCTCTTCTTGTTTGTATGGCGCATTGATATTGTTGCGTGTAAATGAAGCTGGTACTCTAACAATTGTTTGTTTTTCCTTTTGTTGTTACTTTGATGCACTCTGCCTATGTATGTTGTGTATGAGAGGGACAGTCCTCATGCCTCGCTTGTTGGTGGTGTTTCGTTCCTTGTTGTCGAAAAAATTCCCCTCCGTGAGAACAAATGTTATGAATAACATTCTGAAAGTGGGGGGCAATGTCACGGACGGCTATTTTTGGCGACACCGCGTCACGGCAATTAACGGGCGCCGTACTCCCCGACTGACCGGGAGAAACGGCGGCGTTTGAAAGGGAGCCGAGAAGGGCAGAATGGGGTGCTCTTCTTAGAACGTCGCCGCCGACGGTGAACCCTTTTGTAACTGTGGCGGCGTCTGCAAGGTCGTAGAAGGCCACGGTATACCCCGAAAAAGGATTAGACTACGAGACGCCCCGGCTGAGAGCTAAGTGGTTGACCGTTCCCACGGAAAAAAGCGTGGGAAACGCTCTGGTGGCCAAGCCGTATGGCAACAGCCCGACAGGTTGTCACTCTCGCTAGTTGCGGGCCCTCTCCCAATTAAAAAGGGGTGGGGTCAAAATATTTTTGGGGCGGAGTTTCCCATCAATTAAACGTGCATGATTGGACCCAGGTAGAGATCTCTTGTCCTCAAGGAAGAGAGCGAGGAGACACGAGGGGGATTTAAGCGCAGGATTTTGCCCTGCTAGGCAGACTAGTCGCTGACCAACATGGTGTAGAACCAGATCAACAAGCATCTCTTCTAGAAGTTTTTAGTGTGGCTCTGTATCGGCTGGCCACCTAAACTTAGCCGTTCGTCTAGCTGTGACGCGATATTAACGTCTGCAACGTAGACATCGGGACTTCGCCTCGAGTTAGCTCAACCTGCTCGAAGTCACCTGCAAGCACTAGCCTCCCGGAGCCACCAGCGTTGCAACACCGCCGACATCGCAGTCGTGCCAGAACTCTCTTCGACTTCTCGCATCCGATCGTCGGGGACACAACGCTGCCGGTCATCACACGTATGCCTTCACCTGTTTATATCTTCGAACTTTCTCCTCCGTCATTCTATTCTTGTTAGTTTGTGTAGTTTGTAATAGTTCTCTCTCGTAAGCTGATTTATTGTTTCTGTTATATATTTCTTTAATTGTATCAAGTGTCGTTGTATTTTGTTAGTTGTATCGAAGTGTTGTATTAGATCCCGTGTGCTGCCATATCACTAGAGTAAAATTTGTTTTGTTTTCCCACGTCTCTGATCTCTTCACTGTCTCTGCTTGCGTACGGAACGAACCAACCTGCTGTCATTCCCGTCGCCGACTTCGCGCTGGCGACGCTAGAGTGGCAGCTTGTAACAGGGGTGTTAAAGTGCGACTTACTTGGGTCGATGGCTAAATTGGTTAACGTGGTTGTGAAATGGGGTGTTAAATTGCGACTTACTTGGGTCGATGGCTAAATTGGTTAACGTGGTTGTAGGAGGGGGTGTTAAATGAGTGAACACGTACACAAGTATGCGAAAGGGCGGCGCTGGTCGAAGGGACGTCGATCATTGTGTTTGTGGATTCGTTGGAATTCATTTCACCGCGACCTTGGACGTCGACGCGCCGTACAAACCAACCGACGAGCGGCAACTGAGCGAGCGAGCGCCGACCTTGAGTATATATACAGCACGACGGCGCATGCACTGTCAGCTGTTGAATGTTCTCGAAGCGCGACGCCACATGCGCGTCCACTGGAGAATCAGGAGAATTGTAGATGTCGAACGCGGTGTGTAGAGGAGGAAGGGTGCACAGATGGTGGAGGAGTGAAGCGCGCGCGGTGTGTAGAGGAGGAAGGGATGCACAGATGGTGGAAGAGTGGGAGACGGCGCGACGGCGCATGCGCGCGCGTCAGCTGTCGAATGTTCGAGAAGCGGTGTGGACGGCGCGGACGGCGCAGACGGCGCACTACAAGGCGCGAGTATAAGATGCTCCGCATCTAAAAGTGATAATACTGTTTACTTATGCCGTTGTGTGTACGTAATAGGTGGGCATGGCATAGATTCTCGTCACTGCGGTCTCCCGTCCTTGCGAAGGTTGACCGGACGACATAGCTGCTGCACACAACATATTGACATTCGAAGAGCGCACATAATCAACGCGACTATATTCATAATTAAGAAATCGAACACGTGAAAAACGTTCGAAAGCAACAAAGGAGCAACATCGAATCAAAAGAAAAAAAATTGAACCACTACTGCTTCGCGAACACCGCTGAAACCGCGAAGCTGGTGTGGTTCCCTTGATATGTTTATTCCACTCACCCCTTTCCCCAGCACAGGGTAGCCAGCCGGTCTAAGAACTGGCTAACCTCCCTGCCCTTCCGCTTAAACTTTCCTCCTCCTCCTCCTCCTCCGCCTTATGCTTTGCAAGTCTTTCGAATATGTTAGGATTAGGATGTTGTAGGTAGCTTGCAGATCTAGCCTTGCGAAACTTGCAGGCAGTTGCCCCGCCCGGTTTCCTTTTTGCTAGTTGTAACTAATGTTCTTTTGTTTGTTTGTTTGTTTGTTTGTTTGTTTGTTTTAACTAAGCGCGGGCAGGCTCTTGATAGGTCGCGCGTAGAGAAACAAAACTCTGCATAAGCCGGCGGCCTCTGTACTATTCCGCATGCAGTATTGTGCCGGACCCTATATCTCACTGCTTCACGCCCCAACATAGTTGTTACTCTTCACCAATCGCATGCGAGATCTGGTAGAGTTCAAAAACTTCAAGTCGCGACACCTGCTTCCTGACGATCCAGTGACCACGCGCGAACACAATATCAGTTACACTGTCACGTGGCAAGCCTAAATGTTGCAGTTTCTTAAATTAACATTGTCTTAAATTAGCATCACTACTTTCATTGCGAGACGTGCACAATGGCGTCGGGGAGAGACTAATCTTGTGTATACGTTGGATTTTTAGTATTGATTAAATACTCTTTGTTAACCTTCGGGGGAGGCAGTATGGCCACCACATTTTATAACCTCGAAGCGTCACGTGGCAGTGGCGTTACTATGGTAACGAGCTCGTCATTTGTTGGATTAACTCCTTGCTTTCTTCCCCTTAACGGCAGTTGAGTGTGGTGAGATTAGCCGACTTTTTGTGGATCACAAGCGTTTATGATGATGATGATGATGATGATGATGATGATAGTTTTGTGACAGCCTACACACATTTTCTGTGGCCAATACTCATTCGTTAGGCTGTTGCCTTAATTCCCCTGGGGTCCCGGGCATGAAAGGCTTGGCCAAAGACTTCCCTGTAACGAGATCGCCTTTGCTTTCGAGTCGTTTTTTAAGAGAATGCAGAAGAGGGCCAGTAAGTGTATGGCGTTTCCCGACGTTCTGACGCCTCTTCGCTAATCAGGTCCAGAGGTTTCGGCGAAAATAAAAATAATGAGACGTCGCGGATTCTTACTGTACACAGAAGACCGGGGGCTTCCTGCCCTGTCGAGGAAAGGGTGCTGATTCGGGAGGAAGCAGAAGGATGCCGCAAGGGCTTACACACTACGACGGAGTAAAATAGAAACGCATACCAACTAAAGCACCACGAAAGGAGAAAAGCCAGCCCTTGGACCCTTTATTCGCGGAGCCCTCAGTACGGCTCGCCCTGTCAGGCGAAGTCTCAGCTATGGTATATGGACTGATGGGCGCACATGGTCGAACACAGAGGGTTTCCCTTCCTCGTGCTGGCGAGTGCTTATTTGCACGTGCCGGAGGCTCCACCACGTGCGCAGCCCTTGCCGCGCGAGCCGAAAATAGCACCGCGTCCAACTCGGTGCCTTCAACCCCTGGTTAACACTGCCACTCCCACCTCTTTTCTCTATCTTCATCCACTGATCTTCCGCGGCTGACGAACCCGAGTTCAGAGCCGTTTCTGTCCGAACAGAGACCACTCGGCCTGTCAAAGCAAGGAGAGTAAAACAGGCAAATCTCTAAAAAAATAGAACGAGGAAGACTCCGAACTATACTACAAATTGATTGCTTTTCACACTTAGATTGACGATTGACAATGCAATAATAATAATAATAATAATAATAATAATAATAATAATAATAATAATAATAATAATAATAATAATAATAATAATAACATGTCCAAGGAACAACCATGATGTCTTTGCGCAGGTATGGGAAGAATTGAAACAATAAAAATAAACAATAGTGTACTGGCAGTCTGCAGCACGATAAATCAAATAACAAGACCAAAAACGCACAGTCAATGACAACTAAACGCAAACTGGAAACAATAAAGATACAAGACAGGAATCGTGCAATGTGAGTGAAAAATATAATAATGATAGTGAAAATAGGACAGACGCTTTGCAAGCTCGAAAAGTTACTTGCTCCGTGGCCTGAAACAAAGCTCCAGCAAAAGGCGAACATCTCACAAGACTTTCAGAGTTTAGTGGACGCTGAAGTAGATAAGCCCTTGCGACGAACAGGTATTCATAGCTGTATTGCGAAGTGGTGTGTTCTTATACCGAGGTTACAATTCAGGCAGGAGTGCAGTGTTGCAAATTGAGCCGGCTGTGGACTGGGGTAGCGTTTACTAAGTCATTCAGCCATCGCATTGGCATGGCGGATTCATCCATGTGTGAAAGCTGCAACTGTATAGAGACTATTGAACATCGCTTGTGCCACTGTGCCAAATTTGATGACGATTGCCGGACTCCCCAGTGTGCCTTGAATAGACTCGATGACCGGCCATTTAATGAAGCAAAGACCTTAGGAGCCTGGTCACGCAGCACATCAGCACAGAAAGCCACATGAGCCCTCCTGAGGTACTTGACAGTGACTTCACTGAGGGACCGCCTGTGAAACTCGGCATTGTGTGTGTGATGTAACATGTTTCTATTCTTCTCTCTCTTTTTTACTCCCCCTCCCCCTCCCCATGTGTAGGGTAGAAAACTGGACGCATAGTCTATTTAACCTCCCTACCTTTCCTACATTCCTTCTCTCTCTCTCTCTCTCTCTATCTATCTATCTATCTATCTATCTATCTATCTATCTATCTATCTATCTATCTATCTATCTATCTATCTATCTATCTATCTCTCTCTCTCTGAGCTCCTGCAAGAAAACTGTCCATTTCCATGTTATTTTCTTTATTTGTTTCAGTTTACTGTATGTTTTACCTTGTTTTTTTTTACTTTTGCTATTGGATAACTTTACTTTTTGCTGAAGAGATAATAGAAACGGACTAGCCAAGAGAAACCTTCTTCGAACTCTCCACAGCAAGACAGATGTAGAGCAGAATAGAGCTGATTGGATTGGATTGGATAAACTTTTACTGGGTCCTCCAAAACACAGTTCACTGTGCTGCGGGCCACTCCCACGTGGGGACTGAGATGTCGAGCTCCTCTGCAGCCTCGCGGGCTTGGTGGACAGTCCAGAGCTGATCTGCCAAACCCGAGCTGCGGTTTGCCGCCTCCCATCTGGCAAAGATGATGTTCGGTAAATGAGCTAATTGAGCACACTGCCAGAGCATACGCTCTAATGAAGCTATTCCCCCACAATGTGGGCAAAGATTACTTGGGAATAGGTCAAATAGAACAGAACAGAAAGCAGATTAAAGCGTCGCCATCTTGTGTTGCCTGTGTGTGTGCCTGTGAGTTTTGTTTGTTCACTTCGTGCTTAGTTGAACGAATTAGTGACCGACCTGTCGTTGCTTCGAATGCTCAAACGAACGTACCATTGTAGCAAATTCGAGGCTTTAAATTATCGACAGTGTTGGTCGTTCAAATCCTGCTACCTTTGCGGCCACGACGTCAAGTGAAGCAACGAAGCTTCCCTCGCATACTTGTAGTAATCCATTTGAGACGATGAACGGTGAACATTGAGGAAGGTCTTCACCACTTAAACGACAATGAGTACTGCTCAAATGCCAGACGGATCAGCCGATCATGTCTCGCTATAAGTTGAATTTACCGAAAGTGCGTTAGATTGAGCTGATCGACGCTGATGCAGGGAGCAGCGGTCCATCACCGCTGTCGAGATCAATCTATCGATAATAGGGCGGGACCGAATAGCTGGCACAACGTTCCCGACCGTTCTGTTGACGTCCGTGACAAATGAGCCCGCCCAATCTGTCTCCGTTACTGCGTGCCTTCTGTGGCCTTAGACACTTGAGCCACGACGGGTCTACAGCTTGGAGATTGACTGTTACGGATCGGCACTAAATTCTATCCCGACAATCATTCGCTATTTCGATGACGCCTAACTTTCTATCACAATGAAGTATGAACAGCGCGATATTCTACACGGGGACACATGCAAAACCAACTATTCACACGGGGACACGTCATGCGTCATGCAAAACCAACTATATAGCCCAAGGTTTTCACTTTATATCATAACCTGTGTTAGTGTGGGTTATTGCTCGTGCGTACAGAAACAAGCTGGCGAAATTTTAGCACAATTAGTGAAGCACTCTAATTGTAATGAATATCTTTGCAAATTCACGAGCGGCCGGCAAATCGGACAACACAAGCGCACTTGCGAGCCCTGAAGTAACAAGCTGGATTCTATGCAAACGGGCGCGTTTCAGAGAACAATTTTGTTTGCTGCTCAGCTGCTCATGCAATCGAGCTGCTTCCGATTTGTTTAGCTCTGCATTGTTCAGCTTCACAGCCTGTCGTGTGCGTGCCAGCCGCCCATGATGTTTCTTTTGTTCTACCGAATCCCCCGGTGTTCTGTCCCATAGAGTTTCCTAATGTACACTAGGGGGAACTCTGGCGTTAGTGTCTACGGGAGCTGCAACGCACGGCGCTTCAGCGAGCATGGGAATGATGGGTAGTACACACATTTGTCTAATCTTCGTACTTCTGGCCTGCTTCTGGCTTCGTTTGTGTTCGTGTGGCTTGGAGCTGTTTTCTCGTGAAACAAAAAATCAGCAAATGTTCAGTGGTTGTGCTTCACCACCTTATTTTTCAAAGCTTAGCTTTTCAAATCGGGTCACGAAATTCAAAAGGTTTCGTTCTTTTCTTTAAAACGAAACCGTAACCAGCAATAAACGAAGCTGCAAGTACGATTCGCCACCCGCAAGTACGAAGATTAGGCAAATGTGTGTACTATATACCCATCATTCCCATGGTCGCTGAACGATCGCAGCGCCAGAGTCCCCTCTAGTTAACTTTAGGAAACTCTATGTTCCCTCCCAACCATTTCCTTCCTTCATGCCAGCAATGGGACGTTCATTGTCGAGCTTAGCAGCGTAACACTTCTGTTGCTTGAGATCATGTGCCCACATTCTGGAAAGAAAAAAAAACGTAGAAACGTAAAATGAGAAGTGACATCGATAGAAGATTAGATTATCGCATCAGGGACGACTGATCACCGGCAAGCTCACGATTTAGGGATCATTGGTTATTGAAAAACAGCGCATGCAAATACATTTGTGACTAGCGCGCCTTTGGGGGCCGTATTGGTGTAAATTTATTAGCGCAGTATCATCGAATTCGTCGTGTTTTACAGCAAGTTAACGGTCTTGTCAGTCACCAGTTGAGTACGAAGTACTCTAAATCGTTAACCAATTTTTTCTAAACACAGTTGTTTTTGCAAACGACACGGAACCAGCTGCCGAACAGCCACCGGCGTATTACACACATGTTATAAAATCTTTACAACAATGGCGAAACGATTTTCCAGTTCAAGAACTCATGGAAATGTCCCCCACCGACATGAGCGAATTAATAGCATTTAAAAGCCTATCTGAAGAACCACGCCGGAAATGCCGGGCGAAAAGACGTTGGACGCTTACAAACACGTCTCTCCCCTCCGAGGTCCGTGACCTAAACTGGCTCAGGGAATAATGGGCTTTACCAACGGCTGACCACGTTGCGGCGTGGGGCGAGGCGCCCTCCGCCACATGCCCGCAATGCGGTCGCATCGAAACGCTGAACCATGTCTTCCATGAATGAATAGTAGCGCGCACCTTTTGGCGCATGGTTACCAGAATGTTCCAAATAAGTATGCAGTGGAAGTCTAGCCACAGGGATAACTTCGTCGTACTCTTAATGGCTATCGGAGTCTTCGTCTTATGGAAACGGAGGGGACTGGCTTGCCTGAGGGGACGCCCCCAGAGAGCCATGTTTCTTCTACTACATCGGCTAAGAAACAAAATGCTTATGCATCTTAATGCAGAACTAGTCATGCTGGGAGAGGAGGCATTCCTCCGACGCTGGTCTACGTGATTTATTATCGTTAAACACAACAGAGTGTCCATGCCTTTCCTCCCATATTGAGGATGCGGGCTAGAGCTCGTACCACTGTGACATTACAGTGTGTATTTTCCTCAAGTTTTCTTCTTTAGAAACATGTTCTTTTTGTGCAATATTATCTTTAAGCGCGAGAGCAAACTGTCCTCACAGGTGAATGCGAAACATCACCCTACACTGTGAATGACCCCCCCCCCCCCTTGTTTGTTCACATAGCCTTACTGTTTATTTGAGTTTAATCATCTCGATGGTCATGAATGTCTTGTCTTTGTTGTAAATTTTTGCATTGTACATCACTGCATACGCTATAAGTTCTTTCGCTGTATATAACAGCTTGCATTGTACATACGCATTGATCACCATTGTCCATTTTTCTGTGTGCACATAGGCTATGTAAGATATATCCGGAAAAAAAATTCTCTTAAACCATTCAACCTACTTCAGTTCAGGGGACGGCTTTATGCTCTCCCATAGTAGAGTACCTAGTACTCTAAATCGTTAACCACTGTTAGGGGCGAAGCTTTTTATAGCGGCACCCGTTTGTTGCTCGTAGCCGTTGTAGTGTGTAACAAGTATAACATATTGACCTGCAAAATAAGGTGGTGCCGGTGAGAGATTTCTTCTGTGCATTGTTGAACAATAAAAAATATAGCTCAGTGTACATGCCAATGGCTGCTAATGGGGAATGAAAGACAGGAGCATTTAGCTTTTAGTTAACGCGCGTGCTGCGATCCCCATTAGCAGCCATTGGCATGTAGATTGAGTACTATCTGACAAGAAAGGGTTGCTACGTTATACTCGCTGGGTGTAACCTCCTTAGTTTTAGAAAGGTTTAGCGAGCGTTGAGCCGCAGTGCCATGAACACAATGAACTAGTATATACCATGAATGAACTCGAGGTGGTTAAAGGTGGAAAGTAGATACGAAGCGCGAGTCATAAAAAAGTAAAAGCCTAATTCTCTTGTCTCTCATTTCCCATTAGCAGCCATATGCATGTACATTGAGCACTATCTGACAAGAAAATGTTGCTACGTTATACTCGCTGGGCGTAACCTCCTTGGTTTTAGAAAGGTTTAGCGAGCGTTGGGCCGCAGTACCATGAATACAGTGAACTAGTATATACCATGAACTCGAGGTGGTTAAAGGTGGGAAGTAGACCCGGAGCGCAAGCCGTCAGAAAGTGTGCGTGTGCCACCTCTTGTTTAGTCCTTGGAATGTCCGCTGGATGGCGGTGCTTCTATATGGGGAATATATGATGAAAAGATGCGAGATGGTGGTACTTGGAGTGTTGAATAGATGGACGAACGGACACACAGAAAGATGCTTGGATGGACGCATGAACGGACGCAGGGGCGGATGCATGGACGAACGCAGGGACGGACGCACGAACAGACGCACGCACGGACGGGTGGATGGACGCATTGACGGTCACGCAGACGGACGCATGGACGGACGGAAGAACGAATGGACGGACGAATGCTTCGCCCCACTCTCCATCATTCACTCCGTGGATACGCTGCCAATTTTTTTCTGAACACCCATCATTCTCTATGTCAGAGCAATGATGTCTTTCTTCAACGTGGTGATGTTGGTCGTGGTACATAGATCTGCCGAAATGTATGTGCCCATTACTAGAATGTTATGAAACTTCTTGTTTTTGTACATAGTCTAAATAAACTTTTTCTAAACACTCTCTCATTTCGATGGCCTTTTATTTCTTCCCTGGCAACACCTGCTGTGGAGTGCCGTTTCACGATCGTCAAGTGTGATGCCCCCGGGACGGCTTTACACTCTCCCATAGTATAGTACCAGGTACTCTAAATCATTAACCTCTATTTCTAAGCGCAGTTTGGGAGAGGAGGCTTTCCTCCGACGCTGGTCTACGCGATTCATTATTGTAAAAAACAACAGTGTCCATGCCTTTCCTCCCCTACTGAGAAGGTGGGCTAGAGTTTTTGCCACTGTGAAACTACAGTGTGAATACTCCTTCTGTCTATCAAAACACATCCTTTTTTTCTGAATTATTGTTTTTGAACACGAGAGCAAATTGCCCTCACTAGTAGATGTAAAAACATCACCTTACATTGTGAAAGACTCCCTTGTTGGTACACATATCCTTTAATGTTTGTGCGAGTTTCATCATCTCGAAGTTTATTAATGTCCCGTCCCTGTTGTACAGTTTTGCATTCTACATATGAACATCACTGCATACGCAAATAAGTTATTTTCGCTGTACATAACATCTTGCACTGTACATACGCATGATCATCATTGTATATAATTTGTGTACACATAAGTTATGTAAGATACATCGGGAAATAAAATTCTCTTAAGCGAGTTATTGACTGGGATGGCTCTTTGATCTCCCGTAGTACACTGCCACCACTTTAAATTGTTAAACGGTCTTTATCTGCACGTGTACGCCTGTGACGGACGTGTGAAACTTTTCTATCGGCCGACCTGGTATTTGTAAGCTGATGTACCGGTGCATCGGCAGAAATGTCATGCCAGCATGTAAATACATGCATGTACATATTCATGTTTCATTTGTGCCTCTTGTTTAGCTTGGAATATGCATATGCGTATCTGTCCTTTTATGACACATTTTTTTTTCTGTGGCTGTTTGTGTGAAACATCTAATGTACTTATTCTTTCCACGTCATCTCACAACATGTTAAAGTAAAGGAAGTCTCTTTTGTCATCACCGTTAATGTACGTCTAACAAGAATATGTTCTGTTGAAATGTTATGGACATCTGTGACAATATTTTTTTTTCAACACGCCAACCTACGACACGCAAGGAAGGTCAATGGCCAAGTGCTTCACACATCCTCTACCGGCCAAATATTTGCAGCACCACGCACGACCAGTAACGCCTGTCACGTCACACCCGGAAGCAGCATAGCTGCCAAATGTCACGTTCACCTTGTAGTGAGCGGATGTCTTCGCCAAGCACCTGTCATACAGTACGTGCACTTGGCGTTTGTGGAACTTCAGTAGATGCATATATGTGTCCTGTTGCCGAAACTTTAGACGTTGAGGCGCCCGAAAGCAGCTTTTAAATGTAGCCTGTACCTGATGGCGAAAAAAAAACGTCCCCACCTCCCCAAACGGAATCGTGAGGAAAGTCGAATGCATTGCGTAGCGTTCATAACGGCGTTTTGCACGTGAGAAACCAGCGTTAGAAAAATAATGTTTTCTTTTTTTATTATTACACATTATTTTTTATTATTATTACACCGTGCAGCCAATAGCGTCGTTCGCCGCACGTGGCGTTTTTCTGTCGCGGTAAACGCGGTATGCGTTTCCAGCTCTAGTAGCGTACACGCTTTAAAAATGCTTCATATGAAGTGAACAAAACAAACAGCGTTCTCAGCTCGGCGTTGGCGTTTCACAGTGGCGTCTAGAGCTGTTGCTAACAGCTGCCGATGCCGAAGCGTGACATAGTGGGACACGCGTTGCTATGGGAGAGGGCGGTGGACGGATCCCGACGGACGCCTGACACAGCCTGACCAACGATTCCTTTAAAAAAATTCCTGCGACGTCGCACGCTTTCCTATGGGGACGGGAGGTTCCTCTTAGTTCAGTGCTTTCTCCGCAAGGAGCGCCCGCAGCCGACACTACTACTTCCGCTCAATTCAGAAGTGACGCCATCACAAAGACCCGACCATGTTCGCTCCAACACGGCAATGACATTGATTTATTCTGAGAGGCGGCAAGGTTTAAAGCGGCCGCCGCAGCGAGCGCTCGACGCCGACACTGTTTGGGCAACGGAGGAGGAGAACAGGAGAGGACCGGGAACCAGCTTTTCGGCTCAAGTCGTAGCCATCTTTCTAGAGGAGGCGTTGGCCTGACTATTCCGAAACGCTGCTTGACTTAAACTTGACTTGCCACCGACTTCAATGCAGCACAAACGCGTTTTGGATGCGCTGTATTTAGGCGCTGACAAAGCAGCACAAACGCACAGACGCGTTTCAAACGCGCTGCTTTGAAGGCGGTTACAAGTAAAGTTCAAATCAAGAAGCGTTTATGAATACGGGGGGGGGGGGGGGGTAAGAAATGCATTCATATTGCCACGTTCCATTTCCCAAGTTTTTGTTATCGTCCCAAAACACCACACGATTCTTAGCGCAAACCGCGCCTGCAGTTTTCTAGAAGGTTCCGGACTGTAGTAGATCATTTCGATAAGATCACGCCCACTGTGCGAACGGTACAGATTGTTCTGGAAGCTACGCCACCGCCAGCGATAACGCTGGAACATTCGACGGCAAGAGTATAAATGCCGACGCGCTTCGCCGCTTGTCAGTTGTTGATCGAAGGCCGACGCTCCGTTCGCCGCTATCAGTCCGAGACTGCTATCTGTGCGAGACTGCTGCTGTAATTGGACTTTCCGTTTACCGGGCACAGGTTCGCCCAAATAAACAGTTAAACCCCAACACGAAGTCTCCTGTCTTCGGCCACGTCACGACCCCGTGACATCTGGTGGAGGTGCTGCTTCGTTCATGTACCGGACGCCCCCGTCAAGCCGTGAACCCAGCCCACGTCGCGGAGAAGACACCGACGCCAACCAGGAGCAGCGAACAAGCCGCCGACAGCAAGGGCTACCAGCGGAGTACGGGCTTCTAGAAGACAAAGCGCGGAAGACCAAGGCCATGACTGCGACTGCAGCGACAATGACAACCGCCGCCTCCCAGCCCACGATGGTCATGCATCAACCCAGGGAACCACCAATTTTCCATGGGTCATCGTTCGAAGACCCGGAGACCTGGCTGGAAACATACGACCGTGTGGCCGCCCTCAACCACTGGGACAACGAAGAAAAGCTCCGTCGTGTGTACTTCTACCTGGAAGACACCGCAAGGACCTGGCTAGAGAATCATGAGTCCACGCTCCGAACATGGGATGCCTTCTGCGGCGCATTTCTGCAAACGTTCGCGAGCGTCGCTCGCAAAGAAAGGGCCGCTGCTCAACTAGAGACCCGGGTTCAGCTTCCAAATGAGAAGGTTGGTATTTTCACAGAGGAGATGACCCGCCTATTTCGTCACGCTGACCCAGACATGCCTGAGGAGAAGAAAGTTCGTTTCCTCATGCGAGGGGTCAAACAGGAGCTCTTCGCGGGACTAATGAGAAATCCACCAAACACCGTCCAAGAATTTGTATCCGAGGCGACCACCATCGAAAAAACCCTTGACATGCGCACCAGACAGTATAATCGTCGCCTGATTCCAGAATGCGCTGCTGCTCAAACCAGTGACTCTGAAAACCTGCGTGAAACGATCCGAGAGATCGTGCGGGAAGAGCTGCGCAAACTGTTGCCTTCGGCGCACCCTCAAGTGGATTCGATCGCCGACATTGTGCGAGAAGAAGTTCGGCAATCGCTTCAAGTTCCCCACGCACCGCTGCCCGAGCCGGAAGCTATGAGCTACGCCACTGCACTGCGCCACAACGCTCCTCCCCGTCCACGCCAAAACGCCGCCCCATCGCACTTCCGTCGACAGACGCCACCACCGCCACCACCCCCACCGACGTCAAACCGTTCGCCAGCGGCCCAGCGCAGTGCACCGAGGAAGACTGACGTCTGGCGCACCCCTGACCATCGCCCGCTCTGCTACCACTGCGGCGAGGCCGGACACACATACCGCCGTTGCCAGTACCGACAGATGGGACTGCGTGGCTTCGCCGTCAATGCACCGCGTCCACAGCCAGGAGAACGACCACGTGACATCGCCGACTACCTGACAGGAACTCGGTGGACACCACGAAGCCCTTCGCGATCCCCGTCGCCCAGCCGCCGCACGTCACCGCACCACCGGCAGTACTCTGGCCCAACGCGGGGCCGGTCTCCTAGCCCGTATCCGGGAAACTAAGGGCAGCAACCGGTGGAGGTGCGGTTGCTGTGCGACGAACTACCGAAGATCCTCCGACGACGACGACGCCGCGACGGAGCTTTCCGAACACAACGCCAAACAGGCAAAGCCCTGACGGTGAAAGCTCACTTACCGAAGGTGGCCTGACGACGCAACATGGAAGCAGCGGAACAAGCCGACGCAGCCGTGACCCGACGCCACGCCCTAACTGTAATGCGAGACGGCGAACTAGCGACCTCGACGTTCTTATCGACGGCCACAGTGTGACTGCTCTCGTCGATACTGGAGCCGACTATTCTGTCATCAGTGGGTCGTTCGCCGCGAAGTTAAAGAAAGTTAGGACAGCTTGGAAAGGCCCTGAAATCCGCACAGCCGGAGGTCATCTCGTAACGCCTGCAGGAATCTGCACAGCGAGAGTCACCATTAACGGCCGTATTTATCCTACAGACTTCGTAGTCCTACAGCGTTGCTCGAGAGATGTCATCCTTGGCATGGACTTCTTATGCCTCCATGGTGCTGTCATCAACTTAAAAACAAAGTCGATAACGTTATCCACAGAAGAAGCACTACCACCGCGCACGCCGTCAGGACACCATGCCTTGAATGTGCTGGAAGAACACGTCACCATTCCGCCTCGCTCAAGCGTCATTATTTCAGTCGGCGCTCCTAAATCACCTGACTTGGAAGGCGTCGTTGAAGGCAGTCAGCATCTGTTGGTCACCCGAAATATTTGCGTCGCAAGAGGAATTGCAGAGCTGCGGGGAGGCAAAGCAACGGTTATGCTCACGAATTTCAGCAATGAGTACAAACATGTGAACAAAGGAACAACGGTCGCATACATCGAAGAAATTGTCGAAGCCACCAGTGCTTTCGCCCTCGCCGATTCTGCGGAACCTGCTCAGAGGAACCAAGCCCCTCCTATAGCTTTCGACTTCAATCCCAGACTTCCGAACGATAAGCAAGAACAGCTCAAGGCCCTGCTCCTGCAATACGAAGATTGCTTTTCGTCGTCATCGAAAATTCGACAGACCCCAATCACGAAACATCGCATCATAACCGAACAAAATGCCAGACCACTCCGTCAGAGTCCGTACAGGGTTTCGACGCGAGAACGTGAGGCCATGAAGAGACAAGTTGATGAAATGCTGCGGGATGACATTATCCAGCCGTCCAAGAGTCCATGGGCATCCCCCGTGGTGTTAGTGAAGAAAAAGGATGGAACCCTACGTTTCTGCGTCGATTATCGCCGCCTGAACAAAATCACAAGAAAGGACGTGTATCCTCTCCCACGAATAGACGACGCACTTGATCGGCTCCATAACGCCAAGTACTTTTCGTCAATGGACCTCAAGACTGGCTATTGGCAAATCGAAGTCGACGAAAGAGACCGAGAGAAGACGGCGTTTATAACACCGGACGGCCTCTTCGAGTTTAAGGTGATGCCCTTCGGCCTTTGCTCAGCGCCTGCAACTTTTCAACGCGTTATGGATACAGTACTGGCAGGATTGAAGTGGCAGACTTGCCTTGTGTACTTGGACGACGTCGTCGTGTTTTCCTCGAGTTTCAACGTACATCTTCGGCGCCTTGAAGCTGTACTTCAAGCCATCAAGACTTCCGGACTCACACTGAAGCCAGAAAAGTGCAGATTTGCGTATGAGGAGCTCTTGTTCCTGGGGCACGTTATCAGCAAGTCTGGAGTTCGTCCCGATCCACGGAAAACAGCCGCCATCGCCGACTTCCCGCCGCCCACTGACAAGAAAGCAGTGCGCCGATTTCTGGGCCTGTGTGCCTATTATAGGCGGTTCGTGAAAAACTTCGCCCGCATCGCCGATCCTCTCACTAACCTTACCAAGGCCGACGTGGAGTTTAAGTGGGAAACGCCGCAGGAACACGCTTTCCAGGAGCTAAAACATCGCCTCCAGACGCCTCCGTTACTTGCCCATTTCGACGAATTCGCCGAGACAGAAATACATACTGACGCAAGCAGCGTAGGTCTTGGCGCCGTTCTTGTGCAGAGGGCTGACGGACTTGAAAGGGTTATTAGTTACGCCAGCCGATCGCTATCCAAAGCAGAATCAAATTATTCCACAACAGAAAAGGAGTGCCTCGCCATCATCTGGGCTACGTCGAAATTTCGCCCCCTACCTCTACGGCAGGCCCTTCAAAGTTGTGAGCGACCACCACGCATTGCGTTGGCTAGCCACCTTGAAGGACCCTTCAGGTCGCCTCGCACGATGGAGCCTGAGACTTCAAGAATATGACATTACTGTCATTTACAAGTCCGGCAAAAAACACTCCGACGCCGACTGTCTCTCTCGTGCGCCTGTCGACCAACCACTACCCGACGACCCGGATGACGACTACTTCTTAGGAACGATAACTACCGACGACTTCGCTGAACGACAGAGGGCCGACCCGGAACTTAAGGCCCTAATAGAATACCTCGAAGGCAGAACCGCCGAAGTCCCGAAGGTGTTCAAGCGCGCACTTGCGTCGTTCTTTCTACGAAACGGTCTTCTACAAAAGAAAAACTTTTCACCGCTTCGAGCTAAGTACCTCCTTGTGGTGCCTTCAGCTCTGCGACCAGAACTCCTGCAGGCCCTGCACGACGATCCGACGGCAGGGCACCTCGGTGTTTCTCGCACGTTCGCGAGGATACAAGAAAGGTACTACTGGCCACGTCTTACCACCGACGTCACTCGTTATGTGAGAACATGCCGGGACTGCCAGCGACGCAAGACACCGCCGACAAGGACAGCGGGACTTCTGCAGCCAATTGATCCACCTTGCCGACCTTTCCAGCAGATTGGTATGGACCTACTGGGGCCGTTCCCGACGTCGGCTTTCGGAAACAAGTGGATCGTGGTAGCTACCGACTACCTCACCCGCTACGCCGAAACAAAAGCCCTGCCAAAAGGCAGTGCATCCGAGGTAGCTAAGTTCTTCGTCGAAAATATCGTCCTACGTCACGGCGCCCCGGAGGTCCTTATCACCGACAGAGGAACTACATTCACTGCCGACTTAACTCAAGCGATCTTGGCATACAGCCAAACAAACCACCGCCGGACGACGGCGTACCACCCACAGACCAACGGCCTCACCGAGCGGCTTAACAAGACGATCGCCGACATGCTGTCAATGTACGTCGATGTCGAACACAAGACGTGGGACGCCATTCTTCCGTATGTGACCTTCGCATACAACACGGCGGTGCAGGAGACGATGCAGATATCTCCATACAAATTGGTCTACGGAAGGAGCCCGGCAACGACGCTCGATGCCATGTTACCCAACGTCACCGACGAAGAAAACCTCGATGTGAGTGAGTACCTTCAACGAGCCGAAGAAGCCCGACAACTTGCGCGTCTCCGTATCAAGAATCAACAGACGACCGACAGCCACCGTTACAACCTTCGACGACGCTTCGTGGAATACCAGCCCGGTGAACGTGTTTGGGTGTGGACGCCGATACGCCGACGTGGACTAAGTGAAAAGCTTCTGCGACGGTACTTCGGACCGTACAAGGTGGTTCGACGTCTCGGCCCACTTGATTACGAGGTTGTCCCCGACGGCATCACGAACTCTCAACGACGCCGATCGCGACCTGAAGTCGTCCATGTCGCGCGCCTCAAGCCGTTTCATGCGCGTTAACAAACTGAACCAGTGTTTTTTTTGTATTATTGTTGTATCAGAATTTATTCATTGTACTTTCTTGCATTATTATTGTACTTTCATCTTTAGTTAAAGCATCGGGACGATGCCTTTTTTCAGAGGGGGGCAATGCCACGTTCCATTTCCCAAGTTTTTGTTTTCGTCCCAAAACACCACACGATTCTTAGCGCAAACCGCGCCTGCAGTTTTCTAGAAGGTTCCGGACTGTAGTAGATCATTTCGATAAGATCACGCCCACTGTGCGAACGGTACAGATTGTTCTGGAAGCTACGCCACCGCCAGCGATAACGCTGGAACATTCGACGGCAAGAGTATAAATGCCGACGCGCTTCGCCGCTTGTCAGTTGTTGATCGAAGGCCGACGCTCCGTTCGCCGCTATCAGTCCGAGACTGCTATCTGTGCGAGACTGCTGCTGTAATTGGACTTTCCGTTTACCGGACACAGGTTCGCCCAAATAAACAGTTAAACCCCAACACGAAGTCTCCTGTCTTCGGCCACGTCACGACCCCGTGACAATATTTAAAATCTGCTAACCGAGTATCAATGCCCGAGCCATCAGGTGGGTAACAAAAACAAAACAGGTGAAGAGAACTCTCTTTTGAGATCACCAATGCGAGGGTATGAACAACTTATTAGGCTATACGAAACCACCGCTATCAGCGTCTGCGGGAAACAGACCCTGATATAACTTTTCGCTTCACAGCTACAATAAACAGAAGCCGTAACAGTTGCTACACCGTATTTGACTGGGCATCACCTTCACTCGACCATACACGCAACTAATCGGCCGAGCGTACATCCCGGACATAATTAAGCGCTGTCAAGTGGATAATACTTTGACAGATCTATGTTGCAAAGGCCCCCTATACGCTGGCCGTTCAACGTTGGCAGGCATCGGCGTGAAAACACTCAGCGTAACTGGCTTATTGTCCGCAATGTCCTATCAGGCAGCATTAAATACTGGTACAAGGGCATTTATAAACTTTCTGAAAAGTACTGCCCTCGCACGCGATTATTATAAGCACTAGTATTGACCTCTCTTTGTCCCCATCATCAAAATCATCACTGTTTTCGCCATTTGCATTTTCTCTGTGCAGAGTAGCAGGCCAGATAGTGCGAGCGCTGCCTTCTGATACGTATGTCCTCTCTACCTGTCACTCTCTCTCGAGAAAAAAGTACGAACGACGCAGTGCATAATGCGACGGAAAACGACAGAAGTAATATTACGAGATCGGAAGAGAGTAGAATGGTTCAGACAACACACAGTGACAGCGCATATTTTAGTTGCCATCAAGAGAAATAAACGGGCCTGACCTGGACACGTAATCTGTATGACAGTAAACCGGTGGTAAGCTACGCCAACAAAGTGGACACCAAGGAAGGGTAAAAGAGGCCGAGGACGACAGTGAGTTAGCTGGATCGAGCGCTTAAATTAAGAAGTTCGCAAAATGAAATGAAATAAGCTCGCGGAATATACGGTACACTGGTGATCATTGAAAGAACGTTTCGTTCTGCACAGCACAAAATGCAAATAGACGGTAAATGATAATTTATACTAGCACTGAAGCGAACAAACTTATTCGTTAACTTTTTTTTCGAATACTGCGAAATCTTCAAATTCCTGATAGATATCCATTGACTTGAAAAGGAAATTAATGAGCATCCTGTTTTATTGCTTTCTTTATTCAAAGCGCCGCTCACAGATTTCCCTCACCCAACCAAACGCATTTGTCCAGGCAGTGTGTGAATTTATGTAATAATTTAGGAAGTTTTACGCCTCAACACCATGATATTATGAGACACACGCCATAGTGGAGGGCTCGTGAAACTTCGTCCGCATGGGATTCTTCAACGTGCACCTAAATATAAGGCCATGGGAATCTAGGATTCGCCTTCATCCAAACTCGGCCACCGTCGCTGGGATTCGCTCTCGCGACCTTCAATTCAGCAGTCGAGTGCCATAACCATTGAACCACTACGGCGAGTATGCTACATCGCTGGACCAAAATTGGTCAATAACTATTTTTCTGGCCCCTTGTGTGGTGGTTATGCGGGCTTCGAGCATGTCCTGTGGGGCTGTGCTTTTGCCAGTCCCCCTTTCCGCCAAGAGGAAATGAACAAGCTGATTAAGTCCCAGGACCTCACCTCGCGTATCCTGGCCTTTCTAGAGGACCCGCGCGAAGGCGGTCAGGTTTAACCTGACCATCCCCGAGTGGACCTAGCCAGGTGACGCAAAGTTAGCTCGCGTCTGTTGTGGACCTAATAAAGTTGTTTCGCTCACTCACTCTTAATATCAGAGGTTTGACGTCACATAACCACAAGCAAACTTCTACAGAGCACTGAGATCCACTGGAACCAAAAACGAATACTTGAGGTACGAAGTGAAAGCGGAACTTCAGGACACTTTTCGAAGTCTGAGCACCCAGCCCACCCTTCTTGCCTATGCAACATTTTATGACAAGGAGGTACAGCCGTAAATCAACCCCGGAGAACTGGATAAGCTCTCGCTGCAAATGAGGCAGAGTAACTGCTCCACGCTTCGTATATTTTCCTCCTTTCAACATCGTGCCTGGTTTTCAGAAACCTTGTGTCAAGTTGCAATGCTGTTTTTCGTCGTGCTCGAGTGGAGATCATTCCGGAAGGATGGCAAGCATTTCTTTCCTTTTTTTGTGTGTTTTTGCGGATTCGCGAACAAGGCAGCCCTTGTTTCGGAATCGCACGCTGAGACGAAGAAAAATGAAACGCCCAGGAGCGGGGGAGCACGCAAAAAACAAAAACAAAAAGTCGTCTCTGCAGAAAACTCCGAACAGCCGAACTATCGCAAAAGCAGTGGTAAGATTGGTCGGTTCGTAACGGCTCATTGCAAAATAGCGCAAGCAAATGACATAACACCAAAGATGAGAAACAGCCGGTGCTTGTTTGTGTCTCTTTCTCATATTTGGTGTTTTATCCATTTCTTTTTTCTTGACGAAACTAGCGCGACTGTCGGGCGCCTGCCGACTTATGTGAGAAGGTCGGGACCCTATCGTGTTTCCGCGGCACGGCGCTGTTTGAGTCCCGTCGCCTCGAGGTCCACGCGAAGGCGGCCGACGCGTCTTGCAAATGTCAGCCGATGTTTGGAGAAGGCCGCGGTGTAGACTTACGGGTATCGCCGGCCCCATAAAGATGTCATTGTTACTGCTCGCCCACTTAGCCGGCGACGACCGCCCCTTCCCCGCTGGCTCCACGAAAAGGAACTCTGTCCTCCGGGAGGCTTACTATGTCACCAACTTCCTTGTTTCCGCTTTTCTGTCTTTCAGCGGTCTTGCGGTTTCCCGATAATTTCGCTGCCTTCTTTTGCTTCTTGGGTACCGATTTCTTTGCTCATGTTTGCATATGTGTGTGGTTGAAGTGTTAGGCGTAAAACTGTTCCGCAAAGCTGCAGAATCCTCTGGCAAAATGGATCCACGTCCTCTTGGAGCCTTGGATACCCTAAACCGTAGACAGCGCCCACTTGAAAAGACCCAGAGATAGTTCTCGCCGAAGTGAAAATTTGCATGGTATATGAAAGGTCTGTACGGACTGCAATTACTCTATAGTCTCGAAATCGCGGATACATACCGCTTGTCGCTTTCACTCTCCATTCCTAAGCGCCGCATTTTTGGACTGAAAGATGAACTGTCAAATAATGCTTCATCCTGCAGTGCGGTACACAAGCGCGGCTCTCAATCAGCACACAGGAGTGAATAGAGCGTCCCTTGAAGGACAAGCGACAAGTGAATTTATTTCCGCGATTCTACAGCCTCTACGGCTCGGTCGCGCACCCTATAGCGCCCCTTCCTTTTCTCGTACACACCGCAATAAGACTTCAATGAAAAATATTGGAAAGGGTGTCTGCTGTTGTGCGACGCGACGAGGCCGCCACAATCCTTCGTATACAGCCGTTCTCAAGCTGAATATTCAAAGAATTCCTGTAGCGTCCGCCTCTGTAGTATGCATGTCCTGCGGGACATGCAATGAAATGGTGCGATCTGTCAATCCTCGCGCGGCTTCGTTCACACCCACGGCAAGCCCCACAATTATATAGTAGATGTGGCACGTATACAACCCAAGATATTAACTTGACTAAGTTATTCTATAGCGAACACCGGTAACTGCATTCTGCTGCAGTCTTCTTTCCCTGTGAATGTGAGTCTTCTTTCCCTGTGAATGCGAATACGCTCGTGCTTTTCTGACATCTTTGTGAATGTCCTCGTGCTAATCGTCTGCACGCCGACTGTTTATCTATAGCTCATTCTCGCTGGGTTACGTGGGTTGGCATCAAGTGACCTTTCCGGCATGCTACAACCACTGGAAAGTGCTAAACAGGGAACGCTGCAAAACCAGCTATGCGTCGTTCAGGTTTCATTTGGACAAATCAGTACAGCGGACCATGTTAAATGCAGATGAATTGCACTGACCTCACTGAAACAGCGACGTTTGAGCACCAACATCGTAGGACGCGAACTTTGTGCTGGCGCGTTATTGTTATCAGGACATCACGTGCCGGTTCTTCCGTTATTGACGCGCAGGAAGCGACGTCGTTATCACGCTGAAGCACGTTAATATCGATGCGTGATTAGATTACCCTCACGTCATCTAAGCCTGCATGTTTGAGTCACGTTGTTCGTCCATAACATCACGTGCAAGCTATCAATACTGCACATTTAGTCAAACCCCAGCCCACGCCGCATAAGAACTTAATTCTTTTATCATCTGATACATCACTATCGTTACGCTGCTCTCAATTCCTTTCTAATTACGATTAAAACTTACTTATGGTTATATCGCTGGTTTGGACGTCAAGACAGAAAGAAAGAAATCAGGAGCCCTTAATGTACCTAAAAAAAAGAGATGTGAAGCTTTGCGTCTGCGTGTCTGATATATTACTTTTCCTCTCTTCCTATCCCATTGCGCAATGCCCCCCCCCCCCTCCCTACAAGCTTTTTTCCTTCCTCTGCGCTGGATATTGGGCCTTCCTTTAGCAGCGCAACACCAGTTCTTACAGGCATCTACGACAAGCATACGTTCATAGCCGCCCCGCCGCGGTGGCCTGTAGTGGATATGGCGTTCGACTGCCAAACCGAAGGCTTTGGCACCATTTGCAGTGAAGCACGCAGATACGGGGCAAATTTTTATGTTATGCATTCTTAGCCAAACAACAATGAAATGTGGTGACGAGATAGGGCAGGGCAGCCCCATAAAAGGTCATATCGCGATACTATAGAAGCGGCTAACCACCAACTAGCCTACAATCGAGACCACACCGATTGTTGGAAAACAGTGCATTCAAATACTCATGTAACTGACGATACTTCGGAGTGCATTTGTGTGCGCTCGCCGGCGCAGAGTTTATCGCGTACGACGCCGCCACCGAAATAATTCGAGTTATAGAAACTTCGCTGAAAAGTTAAGCACTTGCTGGACGAAATCAACACAGCCAACCGTAAGTTGTCTCGTGCCGCCTAACTTCGATTGAGCCTTTTTCACACGTTTGCCAAAATGCAAACGCTGTCTACACCTGCAGGTTTATTTCCGTATCGGCTCTCCCGCAAAAGAGCTCCGCTCTTGCGATAATGCTAAATTATATCGACAATGACCTGTTCTTTTAGAGAAAGTTTGGGAGCGTTCGCCCAATCTTTATTTTATATCGCTAGACCTGTTGTTGCTCTTTTTGTTTTATTTTTATGGCCAATCTGTCTTTATATCTGAATACCACCATGTGCGTTAAATCGCACTGGCTTATCGTACGTGCCCATAATTCACTGCCGCAGTAGTTTAACTTATCTTCTTCTAACAGCACCATCAGCTCGTGGAGCACTGCAAGCTCTGGATACCTTGGAGTTAGTCTTTGCAAGCTCTCTTTAACATCGTGTATTTCTGTGTACTTCATCTACGAGAGTTGAAGTCGACCCGTACTCTGTGACGATTCGCAGTTTCATGACTTTCTTGGCACACGCAGTACACGCTGCTATGCGTGTTAGCGTATTACTTTACCTCTCTTTTCTTCTCTATTATTTTTCCTCTTTCCCCCTTACCCTTGTAGGGTAGCAATCAGGTTCGAACTGTTTAACCTCCCTGCCATTCCACAGCTTTTCTCTTTCTTTATTTATGTTAAGTTCATGGTTACGAAATCTGTGTAACTATGTTACCAAATTCAACTGCTTGATGTAAAGTAAAATGGGCACTACAGCGAATAGGTTTAACGAAACAGGGAGGATCGATCAGACATATTTGATTTTGAATGAATCTGTTTAGATTGTTAAAATGCACTATTAGAACTTTCACGTCGTTAGTTTCACGTGCATAGGTTTACTAACGCAAGAGAAAATGGGCATCTTTTTTTTATTTCATTTTTAAGTATCGTGCCAAAAATCCCGCGCATGGCGTCACTAATTTCAAAGCGCATTTTTCGAATTTGGGTGACATTGGCTCAACGAAATTTCCCAAATCTTAGTGTAAGTCTATGGCCCCCTCATGGGACCATGTACTCCATTCTTTACCGATTACTCACTACGTAAGCTCTAGTAGATAGCGTGAAAATCGATGCCGTCAAGGCGGCGGGAACTTCAAGGTGGCGTTGCCACCCACATTTATTTTTTTTTCACGTTTCCTCGCTTAACAAGCGTTTTCTCGCGGAAAAAGTGGGATTTTAGAATCGAGACAAAGTAACTAGTTAGTAAGAGAAAATATTTTTCTCTTTAGTATCATTTTAATCAAGTAGTGTAGAAGTTGACTAGCACACGGCGCGCAAGTGCTTCGAAAAGTTGACTGCATCACTGCCCGTTCGACTAGCCGAAACCACGTGCGGGTAAATAGCGCACTTCTCCGCGCAACAACGAGAGCATCTCGGAATCCGGCAACGTACCTCTGCAAAGTCGGCGTTCTCAGTTGCGTTCAGGACGAATGAAATCCGCGGACAACTCGCACATAATCCTGTCGAGCACAGCGTTCTGGCCGATGCACTCCAAACTCGCCATCGGAGTCGTCCTCATCGTCGTCGCGTAGTCGTCGAACTTCGCCGCCAATAGCCGAACCACGTTTCCCGACGGTAGCGGCCGGGCTATCTCGTCGAACCCACGGCTGAGGAGCAAACGCGAGCGCGCTAGCAGAGGACGGGGGAAACAAAATCGTTGCTCGGGCTTAGCGCTCTTAAGACAGTGAGTAGTGGGAGGAGTGTTTCGTAGGCCTCCTTCGTAAGAACAAAAAGCGAAAGCGAAGGAAAGCACGGTACGGACAGTGCGGAGGATGCTTAAGGAGGGGGGGGGGGGGCACTGGAAAAGTGGTATGGTAGTTTTGAGGAGGTTGGGGGGCTCCATCACGAAAGTTGAGCGAGAGAATGAGCCATGGCTTCGGTAATAGGAGAGGAGGATAGCTGTAGACCAGGCCGCGCGCGTAACATGTATCTGCACACAGACCAGACCGGGGGGCGGAGGATGGGGAGCTTAGAATCCCCCAGAAGTCACTCCCTCCCTCTCTCTCTTTGCCTCCTCTTGCTCCTCCACTCCTCTCACTCCTCGCAGCTGTGCTGCGTATGCTGCATGGCCGGCTGACTTGAGAAAGAGGAGTGGAAAGGATGTGGAAACAGAGAACGTGTACTATAATGCACGGGGGGGTGGCATGGAGAGAGAGGGGAGGGAGGCTGGAAAGCTAGTCATCGCTCCGGAGCACTTTGTTGTTATTACTGACTGCCGGGACCCCAGACTCCATACGGGACGCAGAAACGCGGCACGCCGAATATGTAAACAGACACGAGGCGAAATGAAAGGAAGAACGAAAATAGAAGAGGAAGTCGACGGAGAAGGACAAAGCCAGGCGTCAGAACAAGGAGCGTTTGTCAGTGAGGTTCGATACAGCGAGGGCGAGACTCCGTTGCAGCGTCGGAAGTCGGGCGCCGGCGGCGGGAGAATTTCAATTTCAAATCGGCGCGTAGACAGGGCCTACCTTGGAGGGATGGTTTATGGGAGCCAAGGGTGGTGGCGATTCACGTTCTAGAGAGACACCGTCAGCGATCATGCCGAGCGTACAAAGCCGCGGGCGTGTCAATCGATGTTAAAGCTTTTTCTGGCAATGGAACGTCCGTCCGGCCATGACTGAGATGTCAAGGACCGAGGTATCTACATATAGCGGACGGTGTGCTTTCAGCTGTACTAGCAGAGAAACGAGTATTTGTGAGGAAGCGGCGAGGGCAGCAGGTTTGAAAGGTATGAGCGCGAATCAGTGGTGTAAATCCAGAAACATCACAAGGGGACGCGGGTGTGCACGCAAGGAGTGCTAGTCACTTGAGAGAATGGGGGGTGGGGGGGGGGGTAAAGTTTGCGCCATGCATTCACTTATTAGTGCTGAAGGGTGAGGGGGGGGGTGCTGCAACGAGCTTTCAAGCCACCCCCTGAAGAGAAACTTTGCGCACACCCATGCAAAGGGGAACACATGTCTTGCCATGGCGGTCGTCTTATGTTATACTATAGGGTAAAACCTTAATTATGCAAAAATCAACACTGTGCTTTGAATAAAAAAAGAAAACCAACGTGGACGTCTGCGCTACCATAAATGAGTAACGGCAGATGATCGGGAATTATTCGCATTGCATATCAAACCCTAGCATAGTAAAGATTTGCTGTACATAACCTGTAGCATTTCAAGAAGCTCTATCTCATCACCGACTTTTGAAGGGATAAGCAGCTTTCACTTTTTCTACTTCGTGCCTGCTCTTTGAAAATGTTCCAAGTATCAGAGTTGGTCACACGGAGTGCGCTATATGCTTAACTGTCAAGCGATTCCAACACGATGTTTAAGAGATAAGTTTCACCAGAGGGGAGGAGTGGGGCTCTCTTGAAGCATGGATGATGAGAAACGGTTTGATCCCGTCAACACCGCTCGCATGCAGGGCTCTGGTGTCTGGCATTTCTTTTATCACCTGCATTTCTAATAATGATTGTTGCTGTTTAGCGGTGTTTTTTTTTTTGCTATGGTTCTCATAATTTAGCTTTGCGAATGGTCACTTTTTGTATATTATGTTTTTCCATGATATCTCTCTTGGCATGTTTACAATGATTTAATTTTCTTATTCTTCGGAGACAATTAACTGAATTAAGTGTTTTTATTCCTGTATTATTCACTTGGCGTAAAATTTTCTGTGTTCTTAAAACTTATATTTGTTTAAAGTGTCATCGAGATATTAAAAAAAACTTCCCAAAACCACCATACGAATATGATAGACGCCGTAGTGAAGGGCTAGGGCCATTTGGGCCACCTGGGGTTCTTTAGGGTGCGCCTAAGTTTAGGCACACGGGCGTTAAACATTATCGCCTCCATCAAAACTGCTGACGTCGAGGTCTAGATTTGATCCTGCAACCTGCGGGACGGCAGCCGAGTGCTTTAGCCCCTAAACCACCGCAGCGTGTCTCACCTGCATTTCTATGCTTTACAGCGTTCACCATGACATGCAAAGACTCAAAGCATGGTTCGTTTTGTGACGACATGGGACATACAATTTACGACAGGGTACGGGTACATTTCTGAGCAAGCATTTGCTTTCAATAGTAGCTCTCCTAAAGTTTTAATTTCGGAGTTACTTAGGGTATGGATCGCGCGAGTTCCCAAAGTGCCAAACTGTCCTCGCATGAGACTTTGATCGATAGATAATCGAAGATGCTTCTTCCTTTTCTCATCGCTATCATAATCAGTCATCATTCTCTTCATGAACGTCATCATTGCGATCAGCATTGTCACTATTACTACTCCAGTATTTTTTTTCTAAGCTACCCGATTCTCGGCCAGTCCCACCGGGTGGGTATGACCTATAGAAGTTTAGGATATTGTACATCTACATTTACTACTGCCTCCACTACATGAATTACAATCATCATCATAATCAATTTAAGTAAGAGAAGCTTTATCATGTTTGACCAAACACCAGCCACTATATAAATTTTAGTTTCTTACCACGTGTTAATTGCTAATAAATTTACGTTATAAGTGATGATGATGATTATCAATGTTGTGCGAGTGGAGCAAGTAGAATAAAATCTTAATAAAACCGTAATGAAAGCATTTAAACCCTCGTGAGACACGTCTTCGATGCGTTCTATGCTAGTTTTTCTTTAAAACTGAATCTCTCCCTATCAGCATCTTGGTGCATCTTACAGCGCTTACAAACCTTTAGGTTCATTTTACCCTCACTTTTCACCCTCACGTGACGGCATCTAAATGCTTTCTTGGTTAACAAACCTGCTGCTCAGTTCACAAAACTTTTTTTGTCAGAAATTTGTACCATTGGCCAGCCCCGGACTTCATTAATGTTACGTCCAGCATCAGGATGGGCTCAAGTGTCCCTTACAAACATTTGATGTCGAAATCCTCAAGCGTGTAGTTGCGCAGCCACTTGAGCAAAGCACAGCAGATGAATTAAGTGGTACAAGTACCCACATGACCAACGTCACTGACGACGCCATGCAGCACATACTCAAAATTTGGGACATCATGCGATTATGTAGCATGATGTTATCTTTCATATGTGACGTGATCACCGTATACGTCATTCGCTTGGTCAATGGTGGATCGAAACCGGAGAATTAGCAATACCAATTGAGTTGCAGAAAACTAATACGCTATATTAGTTTACTAGTTTACCATGCTAATACGTAATATGCAATCAACCAAGACCGCTTGGGTAATACTAATGCGCGTCTCTGACGCTTGTTTACCCTCCACGGTGGTATCGCTTTTGTGGCGCTCGACAGCTGACCCGAAGATCACGGGTTCGTCATATTTCGGTGTAGTCACATTTCGATGAAGGCGAAACGCTTGGCGCCCCTTTACTTAGATTTACGAGCACATTAAGGAACCACAGGTGGCGTCTATTTCAGGAGCCCTGCACTTTGGGAGCACTGCTCCACATTATCATACGATGGTTTTGGGACGTAATATCCCGACGATTTTGCCTCTCCCTGCGTAGAATCGCCGTCTAGAGCATTCTATCGCTCAGGCCGACCTCTCTGCCTTTCCGTAAATGGATATCTCACACTTTTACATACAGATTCAATGCACTGCTATCTGCAAAGCAGGCTTGCGCCTTCAAGCGTTGAAAGTGTAAATACCGTAGACATTTTTTTTTGCGGGGGGGGGGGGGGGGTCTTAAGGCGCTTTTTTAAAACAAGATTCTTGTTTCCTTCTCTCCAGCTATGCTATCATAACTGACAGTGACGTTATCTGGCTTGGGCATGAAACTGTTTGTTTGTTTTTATTCGGTGCATATCAATACTTTAAGCGTTTTGCAATTAAAGGAAAGAGCAAGTGACTAAGAGCATTTTCCTTTATTTGAAAGAACTGCGTCTCCATGGCTCCTTAGATGCGCATCCGGTGTTGGTCGCGTGGCGCACTCTCGATTCCCACTGCGCCGGGGAGACGGAGATTATATGGTTTCTTCGCACCCACTTCCTGCGTCCTTCCGCCGGCACAGAGACGAGGCGGCGACCGACCTCCCTCCCACTCCCGGCATCTGGATCTGCGAAGCGCTGTCGCCAGCCAACCGTCCAGCCAGCCATCCAGACAGTTCCGAGATGGCGCACGTGCATGCGGGGACACGACGACACCGAGGTCTCTTTTACGTCGTCGGGGAAAATTGAGCTGCCTTCTTCGTCCGACAAGCGAACGTGCCCTGCTGCAGTCTTGTTTTTTTTTTCCCTGTGGTGCTTCGAACCTAGGGCCTGGTTTTCACATTAGCATTGCAGAAGTGGTGACCGCTGGAAGAGCAGCGGTCGCCACTTCTGGAATACTAGTCGGAAAACCAGTCCCTAGGTTCAACACAGCTCAACGTATCAACTTAGAATTTATTGAAACAATAAACATATATATGTGCGGTTAGATCAGACCATCAGCAGACATAGATTGTATCTATACAATCTATGTCTGCATAGATTGTATGTATAAACTGCTTGTATACATTGCAGAATCATGTACCCATATTACTCATACCGTGTTTAATAATACTTATACACATGTTATTTCCAACTATTGTATAATGAACATGTAAACACACCCCTTATGTAATGCCCATGTCAGGCTTTTAAGGTAATAAAATAAAATGAAATGAAATTGTCTTACGGTTTGTGAACATGTGTTCATAGGAACCCCCCCCCCCCACACACACACACACAGAGTCTTACCTTTGTCATAGACGCCGAGATTCAAACCTTCATACTCAAGCAAACACTATAACAGCTGAGCCACTATGTGTTCTACCATGGCGAGTTCATTAAACAATGGAACGCTCACACCGAAACACTGCCTCTAACTTCGCTTAAAAAGGTTGCGAGTGCGTTGGCCCGCTGGTTGAGCGCGTATGTAGACCTTCTTTGCCGGGTTCTTCCAAGCAGAACGCTCTAACCATTCATAAGACGCCCCCAAATAATTGTGACAAGGAAATCAATAATTCTACCAACTCGAGAAATCACAGTGTGGTTGCACTTTTCGGCCACTAGATGACCTATACTTATCGCCAATGTCTTTAACAAAACATGGCAATCACCACGTTCAGCTCTTTGATCGTGCAACAGTAATCACGAGAATTGAACGCCTATTTGAATTCAACAACATATTTGTAAGATTAATGTTCCATCATGGAGCTTTAACGTCTTCTTGCCGTGGTTTGTACCACACAAACTAAAAAAAATAGCAATATTTACTAGTATTCGACGTGACAAAGCCACGACACGGTTATGAAGCGCGCTGACGTAGAGGACTCCAAAAATATTGAACATCTGGTATTTTTTAACGTGTATTGTACTCTGCCATTTCTTCGTCCGCCTCCGTTGAAATACGGCCGTCTCAACGGGGATCGAACCCGCGACTTCCGGGTGCGCAATCGGGCACTGCAACCACTGTACCACAGAGGCGGACATAGCTGGACCAAGTTACAATTAAGCGTAGAGCATGCTTGCACCAGCAGCCTACACGGCTAGTACGTGGTCCAAAAAAGAAAGTATATTGTCACGACGCAGACACAGCAGGAGTTTGATATAGAAGAGCTCACTTTAATTAAAAATGAAAGGCGCTCGGAAAGAGGCCCGGGCAAGAGCTTCGTCTTCTTCTCTGGCTGTGCGAGCTCTCCACTGCAGGTTGAATGCGGCATTTGCCTCCCTCCAGGAAGAGCATCGACCCGATGCTCGGCTACAGAACACGCGGTGTATCTATAGTTGACGTATTACGCAACTGGCTCACTGCAATATGGCTTCATCCGCACAACGTGTACGATTTCAGATTTTTGAGCTCGCGAAGAACTGTCAGGGATGACCTCATAATTCACGTCACTTAGGCGCCGTATAACATTGTAGGGACCGAAGTACTTCTTCATTAACTTTTCACAAAGGCCGCGTCGGCGAATAGGGCTCCAGACCCACACTTTCTCGCCTGGTTGATAAGTGACGTATCGGTGTCGCAGGTTATAGCGTTGTGCGTCGTAACTCTGCTGTCGGGCGATTCGCACGCGTGCTAGCTGCCGTGCCTCTTCAGCTCGTTGGGTAAAGGCTTGAACATCCGTGTCTGTATCCTCGCAGTCGTGCAGCAGCATAGCATCAAGCATTGTCGTCACTTCACGGCCATAAAGAAGACTAAATGGCGTGCTCCGTGTAGTTTCCTGCTGCGCCGTATTATAGGCAAACGTCACGTATGGTAGAACGTCGTCCCAATTTTTATGATCCACATCGATGTACATACTAAGCATATCAGCAATTGTCTTGTTGAGGCGTTCTGTTAAGCCGTTGGTTTGTGGGTGGTAGGAGGTAGTTTTTCGATGCGCTGTTCCACTCAACTCAAGCACTGACTTGAGGAGCATAGCCGTGAAAGCGGTACCTCTGTCTGTTATTATAATTCTAGGAGCGCCATGCCTCAGAACGATATTTTCAATGAAAAATCGTGCCGCTTCTACTGCGGTTCCACTGGATAAAGCCTTTGTTTCTGCGTAGCGAGTAAGATAGTCCGTAGCGACAATTACCCACTTATTTCCAGTATGCGAAGTCGGGAATGGTCCAAGGAGATCCATTCCGATTTGTGCAAAAGGCATGGTGGGCACTTGAACTGGTTGCAACAATCCGGCTGGTTTTAAAGGTGGCGATTTTCGTCGTTGACAATCGAGGCACGTGCGGACGTAATGCTTTACAGTGCCTGGAAGCTTCGGCCAGTAGTACTTTTGTTGGATTCTGGCCAATGTGCGCGTGTATCCGAGGTGGTCGGAGGTTGGCTCATCGTGGCAAGCGCTCAGGATCTCATCGCGAATGGATGTCGGGACGACAAGTAAGTGGGCATTTCCGCTGGGGGCAAAGTTCTTCTTGTATAGGACACCACTGCGCAAGCAGAATGATGGCAGGCTCCTTGCAAATATCTTGGGAACGCTTGTAGACTGGCCGTTAAGAAAATTAATAAGAGGGAGCAACTCACTGTCTTCCTTCTGCTTAGACGAAATGGTGACCGTGTCGACCACTCCTAAAAATGCCATGTCATCATCTTCTGAGACATCATCTTGCTTTATAGGCGACCTGGATAAGCAATCAGCATCAGAGTGCTGTCGTCCCGACTTATAGACGACCGTCATATCGAATTCTTGTAGGCGTAAGCTCCAGCGCGCTAGCCGACCGGATGGGTCCTTCAAGTTGGTCAGCCAGCAAAGAGAGTGGTGGTCGCTGACTACGTGGAAGGGACGGCCGTAGAGGTATGGGCGAAACTTCAGAACTGCCCATACTACAGCAAGACATTCCTTTTCCGTTGTGGAATAATGGGACTCGGCACGGGAAAGCGTCCTACTTGCATATGCAATCACTCTCTCGGCTGAGTCTTGCCACTGGACGAGTACAGCGCCTAAACCTACGTTGCTGGCATCAGTGTGGATCAAGGTTGGAGCGTCCTCGTCAAAGTGAGCAAGCACAGGGGGTGTCTGCAGGCGCTGTCGTAGACCGTCAAATGCTGCTTGTTCCTCTTCGCCCCATAAAAATGGAACATCGTCTCTCGTTATGCGTGTTAAGGGCGACGCTATGTGCGAGAAATTGGCGATAAATCTGCGGTAGTAGGCGCAAAGGCCAAGAAAACGTCTTACGGCCTTCTTTTCTGTTGGCACCGGAAATTTTCGGACGGCGTCGATCTTGTCGGGGTCCGGACGAACACCTTCATGGCTCACCACATGTCCTAAGAATCGGAGTTCCTTGAAACCGAAATGACATTTCTCAGGTTTCAGCGATAAGCCAGCGGACCGTATTGCTCGAAATACTAATTGCAGCCGTCTTAGATGTTCCTCGAATGTTGGTGAGAAAACAATGACGTCGTCGAGGTATACCAGACACGTCTGCCACTTAAGGCCTGATAGGACGGTATCCATCAGTCTCTGAAATGTTGCTGGGGCTGAGCACAATCCGAAGGGCAAGACTTTAAACTCGTAAAGCCCGTCAGGCGTAACAAAAGCAGTCTTTTCTCTGTCCCGCTCATCGACCTCGATTTGCCAATAACCGCTTTTCAGGTCCATCGACGAGAAGAAGCGTGCATGCCTCAGCCTGTCAAGTGAATCGTCAATACGCGGTAGTGGATATACGTCTTTCTTTGTCACGCGGTTCAGCTTGCGGTAGTCCACACAGAAGCGTAAGCTGCCGTCTTTCTTCTTAACTAGCACTACCGGTGATGCCCAAGGGCTTTTTGACGGCTGAATGATGTCATCATTGAGCATTTTCTGGACTTGTTCTTGGATTGCTTCGCGTTCTTTTGGTGCCACGCGGTATGGGTTTTGTCGAATTGGTCTTGCCGTCTCTTCCGTTATAATTCGGTGCTTTGTCAGTGGCGTTTGATTTAATCTCGAGGTCGACGAAAAACAACCTTCAAACTGGCCGAGAATATCTAGAAGACTCTGCCTCTGCGCTGGCGATAAATCTGTGCTCACGTCGACAGGCAGTGGTGTTGAAGCTGCCGGTGTCTCTGCCTGTTGTACTGCGAAGCACTCGCGGAATTCTACAATTTCTTCGAAGTATGGAACTGTGGTACCCTGTGCAATGTGTCGACGCTCGTTGCTGAAATTTGTCAACAGGACCTCTGCTTGCCCAGACACTACACTGACGAGACTTCTGGCAATAGCGATTCCTCGAGAGAGTAAAAGCGTCGATATTTGTTCCGCGACACCTTCTCCACTATGCTGCGTGTTACACGTGACAGAGACGAGGCGACATGACAACGGTGGCATGGTCACGTCGTCAATCACGCGCATGGGCTTGCGCTGCAGCACTGCGCTATGGTCCGCTGAGAAGGTCAGTACACCGTCCGGTATATTTATAATGGCACCGTACTCCCGCAGGAAATCCATACCCAAGATGGCCTGTTTACAACACTCAGCAAGAATAACGAAGGTTGCCACGAATGATGAATCCCCAATCTTGATTCGTGCGGTGCACTTTCCGGTAGGTGTCAGCAGCTGGCCTCCGGCTCCTCTAATTTGCGGCCCCGTCCATTCCATTTTTACCTTCTTGAGTTGGTCGGCCAGATTCGCACTCATTATTGAAAAGTCCGCACCAGTGTCGACCAGTGCGGTCACGTCGTGACCGTCAATTGAAAGTGTAATGTCGGCGGTGACAATCTCGTCTTTCGTCGGTTCATTCGAAATGTGCGGCACTTCATGCGGCGGTAATGGGGGGTTTTCAAATCTTCGGCAATTCGCAACCTTCCCCCCTAAGGTCGCTGCTTTTAGTTTCCCCGACGTGGACTGGGAGACCTTCCTCTCGCCATGTCTGTGGTGCTACCCCTATTAGATCGGGGAAAATGACCTGGGGAGGGTGAGCGTGACCGGAACCCAGGAGAAACGTCTCGCGGGATCGTCGCGCTCGTTTCAACGTTGCGTCTTCCGTCGAAATAGCGCCGAGGGGTAGTGGACGGAAATCCTTGATACCCGGCAACGCGATGAGGACAATACCGCACGATGTGGCCTGCTTCCCCACAATGGAAGCACAGGGGCCTGTAGTCAGGGGTACGCCATATGTCGGTTTTGCGGAGTGGGCGTCGCATCGGCGTCGACGTTTCCCTGTAGTACCAAGGCACTGTCGGCGGCTGTTGCTGGTGGTACTGCTGAGGTGGCGGCACGTTAGATCTAGGCTGTCGACGGAGAATATCTGCATATGTTGGCCTAACAATGTCAGTGTTCGGCTCGGGAAGTGAAAGCGCTTGCCTTATTTCTTGGCGAACAACTTCTGTGACCGACGCAATCGCGCAGTCATTCGGTGTGGCAGCGAGCTTCTTCACCTCTTCTTGTACAATTTCGCGTATCAGGTCACGCAAAGAACGCTCGTCAGGTGTCACGGTGGTCACGGGGGTTGCGCTGATTTGTCCGCTGTTGTTTGGACGGTCGTACTGGCGGTACCGTAGCTGTAGTGCGCGTTCTATGGCGGTCGCCTCCTTCGAAAATTCGTCGACGCTTGAAGGTGGGTTCCGTACGAGACCAGCAAACAGCTGCTCTTTAACACCACGCATGAGGTGGCTGATCTTTCTGTTCTCGGACATATCGGGATCGGCTCGATGAAAGAGACGAGCCATGTCCTCAACAAACATTGCAACAGACTCGTTGGGCTTTTGTATCCGTGATTCAAGGAGTCGTTGTGCCTGCTCCCGCCTTTCGGTGTTTGCGAAGGTGTCCAGGAACTTCCGCCGGAACTCGTCCCACGTTGACCACACGCGATTCGTGAACCACGTGCGAGCCCCGTCTTGAAGAGGGAAATACACGTACCCCAACTTCTGTGCGGCGTTCCACCCGTTAACGTTGGCTGTGCGCTCGAACTCCTCAAGCCAGTCATCCGCGTCCTCATATGTGTTGCCATGAAAGTCCACAGGAGTTTTAGGGGTGAAAACAGTCACCTGTGTCGTGCTTGGGCTCGTCATGGTGGGGCAACTGCTTCCCGGCGCGGTCATGTTTTCCGTCCAAGGACCGAACTCTGGGCTCAGGCCTAACAGGCGGCGGCTGGCGCGGTGAACGGGTGTTTCGACGAGCGGAAGTCTTTGTGGACTAGATCCCGGGCTGTTGGAAGGTGTCCTGGACATGTACCCAGCTCCTCCACCAGTGTCACGACGCAGACACAGCAGGAGTTTGATATAGAAGAGCTCACTTTAATTAAAAATGAAAGGCGCTCGGAAAGAGGACCGGGCAAGAGCTTCGTCTTCTTCTCTGGCTGTGCGAGCTCTCCACTGCAGGTTGAATGCGGCAATATAAAGGATATCAACGTGCCTGATTGTGATTGATCATAAAATGATTTGTTTTAAGCATCTACAAGTTTTAACCGTGTACAAATCTACGAAGTAAAGGGCGTTACAGTTGAGAACACAAGAAAAGGCGTTTACCAGCAAGCCAAAGCTAAGCGTGCGGAGCCGGATAGTGAACCCCAGTATACTTCAACACAGCTGCAACCAACTAGCTCTCCGACGGTGGACCACTTTGCCCGTGGTTAGTAAGCCCGAAACCCCAGGCCTCTAATTTTCATACTGGCGCCCCAAAATACAGACCTCAAACCGCGCCTCGAAACCCCAAGAACTTCGACACCCGCGTTTCCTACTATACCCATACTTGGAAAAAAGGTTCGGACCCCGATCCACCCACGCCATCGCCACCGTGCCCCCTCCCCTTCCTATATGCATCGTTCGGGCTCAACGTTTCTTGCCTTTACGCCTTTCAGCGGGAACGAGGGTTACGTAAACAACAGAAAAGATCGAAGCACGGAGACGGGCGATCAAAGATGGCGGCGGAAGCCTCAACTTCGCGGGCAGGCTAGGGAGAAGGGTGTGGCTGAACGTACAAGCAAAGAACGAAGATAAAGGATCACCAAATAACTTGGACCATACGTTGAGGCACGGCGAGCAAATATTTGCTCGATGCGCGCTCCTTACAACGCAGTCAGTTCAGGCCATACGCCCCCCTCCCCACCCCCAATCATGACTCCCCCATACGCACGTGCGAGCAACAAAGGTTTGGCCATGTGTGCGAGAGAACCCTGTAGGCGGCCCCCTCCATTTTCATTGGCGGGGGGGGGGGAGCATAGTTGTGGTCTGGTTCACAAGCCATGCAAGGGTTATTTCTCTCTAGTTCCGCCTCGTTCTGTAAGAAAGTAAAGGCAGCAAACTACGCACACTGAACAACGGGGGAAAAGAATAAGATCCGATTTTAAACATCGCCACTGAAATGACTCGAAAGATTTCCGGCTACGCACCCTTTAGTAAAAAATAATAATCATAACAAAATAAATTTATTACTATAGCTAATTTGAACGTTCTAACACTCCACGTTCACGATGGTGGCTGACTATACTGACCCAGAGGTATGAAAACTGGGTCAGTTGGGCCACTTAAGGATACTGACAATGCTTTATCTCTTTTTCTCTTGTGCCCGCGTAGTCGTGCGCTGCGTTAAAATACGTTCAAGTACCCTGAGGCCACAATATCGAATCCCGGTCGCACATTTCGGTGAAGGCAAAGTGCTAGAGTTTTGTGCGCTCCGATTTAGGTGCGCGTTAAAAGAAAAAAAAACGAGGTATTCGAAACTTCAGATGCCTCCACTACGGTGTCTCTTATAATCATATCGTGGTTTTCATTCATAAAACCCTAACAATTATTATTATAATAAGCTTGGTTTAGACGCATTCTATTCCCTTCAACTGCGCCCACGCATGCCCCATTAAGCTGTATATGCTAATACATATATGAAAATATGTATACTTTTTCAGCAGAGAAGTAGTTTTAATGAGTTTCCAATAAACCTTGAAGGTTCCGAACTAGGCAGTAAAGCTAACCGCTCAAAGTCCTTACCAGTTTTTCGCGGGTAAAATTTCTTACAGATTCGCAACGAAGCACTGTGTCCTAGAGTAGCACTAAACATGATGGCTCAAAGTAAGTTGTACTGAAGGTCTGTATCCGTAGCTGTGAGTTGATATGCGCAAAAAAAAACGGAAAAGAAAGGCATTTGTTCTTTGGTGGTTGTCTTGTCGCTGGTGTTTTTTATCTGGTGTCTTGTTGCAGAGTTAGTAGGCACACACTATTCTAAGCAAGCAAACGCGACAAAAGGTGGCGTGGAGGTTGCGCGTCGATTAACAGGGTTTCACAAAAAAAAAACTTTAAGAACCGGCGTTGTGATGTCCTTGCGCAAGCTTGGTAAGCTTGGTTTGTATATCATTTTCTTTATATAGTAGTTCTTTCCACTGTAGAAGACATGCGAACAATCTTCCACGAAGGCCATTTTTCTACGCTCGTGAATATCCTTTATACTACACGAAGTTTCTGATAGACTGGCAGTTCTGCATTTCAAGACGGAACAGAACTCAACGACCGATAATTCTCGTGGCTTGTCACATTTTGTGAAATGGTACGTTGCCGTCGCCCTGCCGTCCATCGCAAGGCCATAAGGAGGTCGCTTGAGTCAACAGATCTGCGGCGCTACCAAAAATTCGACGCGCTAGTTCAGCGACATTTCTGTTGTGACAACTTGGTGCCTGGTGTGAAATCATATTATCCAGATATAATACAAGCATTTGTTGCAATACTTTATCCCCTTGTTATTTCAACACACAGGTGGCTGAATTCACAAATTGCCTGTTGAACAACAGGAATGTCTGTCGATGCATAAGGAATTTGCAGCAAATACAAAGAAGTTCTGTTGTAACGAGAAGAGTTTCTGCTGTTCCAATGACAACTGCTGTTGCGATTTTCAACTGGGAAATTTCATCCAAAAGCGATACTGCTATATAACTGCATCGCCGTGATTCTAGTCAAAGCAGTCAAGTAATTTGTTCGCGACTTTGCTTTGCTTTGCTATCCTAGATACGTGGCACGTACCCACATTGGGGGATTGGCCAAGAATGCAACGTAGAGACTGTTAAATGTTATTTTAGGTAAGCTATAAAATTTAAAACAAAAATAAAGAAATGAAATGGCAATTATACGTAAAATATTTGATTTAACTACAAGTCATATGCTTTTGAGCCTGTATTCCAGACTGTCGTAGTAACCTGACGGGAATAATTTTGAAAACGCAAGTTATAACCTAACGAAATGACGAAGAATTTTAAATACCTATTAGTTGTGGCCGACACCCACTGTGGGAGGTTAGACAAGAATTGAGTGGTTTTATAGAATATCACGAAAAGTTTAATTAAGGCTGGTTACGAAATAGAAATATTACAAAAACATGGAACATTTTGGTGCTAATGAGCCGTATAAAACAAAAACAAAAAGTTAAGGCTCTCTACTTTCTGTCACCTATATTTGTCTTCATGTTTAGTGCGCACTAGGTCGCAAAAGAGATGAAAGAAGATTTAAACAAATGTTTAGCTTTTTCGAGGTTATTCTGATGCTGTCTTATCATCACCGCTGTTTTTAGGACATTCCAGAGAACGAAGTTATTAAAACCCATATTTCAAGGTCAGTGCACACGTAGGTACCACCCTCCGTAGGGTCATCATCATCATCTACGATTCACTCACTGCGCCACGAAAGTCCCAACAAATGCCTCTGGACCGGAGTTCCCGAGATCCTGCCCTAAGTGTCATACTCGTCGCTTCAGCCGTTTGCCCGTTCACATTTGCGGCTAGCACAGGCCGCGCAAGTGTTTGCGTCTGGCGACCAAAAACTCAAGACGACCGACGTTCACACCTGCGTACGACAGTCGTTACCAATAGGTAACTTTTTAAGGCATTCACGTTGAAAAAAAAGTAGCCCCTACTTGTGGGGGTGCTGACACCCCCTGCAAAGTTGTTTGCTCTGCGTGGCGCACGTGTCCACCGGTCGGTAGGTGGCGTTGTGCTCACGAGCAGTGATCACAACTATCATCATCGTGGTTGGTAGAGTGGTGGCGCCGGCGGTGACCCCTGGCGGAAGGCAAGCCTTGGTGGCGGGCGAGAGTTGAGCGGAAGAGGAGGAAGAGAATTTAGGCGGAAAGACAGGGAGGTTAGCCAGTTCTTAGACCGGCTGGCTACCCTGTGCTGGGGAAAGGGGTGAGGGGAATGAAAGATGTTAAAAAGAAATGCTGCGAAGAGAAGGAGAAATTAAAAAAAAAACTACGACAGAGGAAAGGCAACATCAAAAAGTATAAGACACTAAAGTCTGTCTCTGAGGCCAGTTGTCCGCAAAAAGCGCAGCAAAGCTTTCAAAGCCTTTTGGGCTGAGGATGGGCTTGGCCAATGACCCAGAATCCTTTGTTCCGACAAAGGCCGATTGTCTAGTCTATCCAGAGCTGCAGTGAGTTCTTGTCTTTGCACGTTGAAATAGGTGCACTCACACAGAAGGTGCGCGATGGTTTCTTCGCAACTGCAGTAAGTGCATGTAGGAGAGCTGGCCATCCCGATGAGATAAGAGTATGCGTTCGTGAAGGCCACTCCAAGCCACAGGCGGCATAGAAGAGTCTCCTCAGCTCGAGATATCCTTGGGGGAAGACGAAGCTGCAGATCGGGATCCAAGTTATGCAGGCGCGCGTTTGTGAAGTCTGTCGAGTTCCACTGTACCAGTGTGAGGTCATGTGCAAGCGAACGAAGTCTTGTAGCTGCGTCGGTTCTTGAGAACGGGATGGCTGTGTATTGGGTACCATCGTGTGCAGATCTAGCGGCCTCATCTGCGCGGTCATTGCCATATATACCGCAATGACCTGGTATCCACTGATACGCAATGCTGTGCTGTTTTTCGGTTGCTTGGTGATGAAGAAGCCTTATTTCAGCTACTAACTGTTCATTAGGTCCATGGCGAAAGGGTGATATAAGACATTGAAGAGATGCCTTCGAGTCCGAGAAGATCGACCAAATTCCCGAAGGTTCTTTCACTATAAACTCCAGAGCTGCACGAATGGCTGCAAGTTCTGCAGCTGTCGACGACGTCAAATGCGATGTCATGAATTTAATTGTGATGTTCCTCTCGGGAATAACCACCGCCCCTGCAGAGCTTACTGAAGACACCGAGCCATCCGTGTAAATGTGAAGGCGTCCGTTGTGCTTCTCTTGCAGGAAAAGTAATGTGGCCTGTTTCAGGGCTAGATGCGACGAATTTTTCTTATTTTGGATGCCAGGAATTGTAAGATGGGCTTTGAGTGGGTGTAGGCACCATAATGGTATCGGCGGCTGTGCTGCATGCGTGAAGTGCAATGGAAGCACTGCGCAATGCTGAGCTACAATTGCGCTGAACGCTGAGTGGGGCCTGGAAGTTCGAAGTGAGGCTAGGTGATGAGATGGAAGCCGAGCGAAATGTCTTATGTGCATTCTCAAAGCGTCTACGCGGATGTATGCGTTGACTGGATAATCACGCGCAATCATGACTGTCGCTGCTGTAGATGCGCATCTCGGGAGACCAAGGCATATCCTCAGGGCTTGGGCTTGGATCGACTGGAGGACGCGCAAGTTTGTTCTTCCGATCCCGCAAAGCACGGGTAAGCTGTATCGCATATAACCGAGGAACAAAGCAGTGTAGAGTTGGAGCATTGCTTGTACCGATGCACCCCACGTTTTTCCAGCAAGAAACCTCAGTACGTGGGTGATCATGGTGAGTTTAGTTTCATGTGGGCGATGTGAGGGCTCCAGGAGAGGTCGCGATCAACTATGACTCCGAGGAATCGGTGGGTCTTCACGTAGTTGATCGTGTGTCCGTTGATTTTAATAACATATGGGCTCATAGCCTTATGCGTGAATGCTATAAGCGAGCATTTCTCTGATGACAGCTGTAGTCCCCGTTCTTCCAGGTACTTTGTCGCTATTTTTGCCGCTCTCTGAATCCGGGCACGCAAATGAAGGCGTGTTACGCCTGACGCCCAGATGCAGATGTCATCTGCATATATTGATAGATGGACAGATTTTGGAAGTGCATCAACCAGGTCGAGTAGCGCTAGATTGAAAAGTGTGGGGCTAAGAACGCCGCCTTGAGGCACGCCTCGACGGTTGCAATGGTGCGTTGTTGTGCCACTCTCCGTCTGTACAAAGAAAGTTCTGCCTTTCAGATAGCTGTGGATCCATTGGTAAACCCGACCCCCTAATCCAACATTTTCCATGACATCCAGAATGGCTTCATGTGATACGTTATCGTATGCACCTTTCACGTCCAAGAACAACGCCGCGGATAAACGTTTCAGTCTTTTTTGATGCTGAACAGATGAGACCAGGTCTATAACGTTATCAATTGCGGACCTCCCACGCCGAAAGCCCGTCATAGCATGAGGGTATACCTCGTGGCGCTCCAGGTACCACTCTAGACGAGTCAAAATCATCCTCTCCATCACTTTCCCGAAACAGCTGAGCGAGGCTCTTCTGCGCGTGGCGGCTGCCGCGAACGGTTGTCTGTAGCGTGGGTCCCCGGTGCGTGGCACCGCGGGCTGCGCGTCGGGGGCCCTCGTGGTAAGTCAAGCGTTGGCGACGCCGCCTTGGGTGTGTTATTGTGTTTGTCATGTTTTGGAGTGTATAGTAATACTGTGTAAGGATGTCTTAGTTGGTTGATCACGATTTATGTTATAATAATTCAGTGGAAGATATCATCGTTCCAAAATTAGTTAAATAAATGTATATTGTTGTTTGGTTGGTACCGACCGTGTCTACTGTGTCCGTCCTCTCCAAGAGCGTGGTGTTGGCGCTCGCCATTTCGAGACCCCACAAACTCCAAACAAGACTTGCATGCAGGCTCCATAGACCCTGGAATGCGAGCTATGTACAATTAGCATATCCCGAATAAAATAGTTGCATGATCAATACGCGTCATCTTACTAAGCTTTCACACTATTCTCGCGCTAAACGTGTCTGTTAACTTCCAGTAGATGGAGGTGGTGCCATGTTTCTCGTCAACATACTTCAGCTGCTTACGGCACTGTCATTAGTTTTGACGAAGTAGCTTTTTTTTTACCCACAACCACGAATTTAGGTGATTAGGTTCAAATGCCGGTTACACACTCTAGGTGATCGAACTCTGAGAAAACAGAAGGTCTTTTGACTTGTGCACTGAACCGAATTATACGCGAGATCTCGAAAAAATTGTAACACAGCGTGGCTACGGCGCGGACCAAGCGAAAAAGGGACAAACCATAACGCTGTGGTTCGTCCCATATTCTCTCAGTCCACGTCGTGGTTGCGCTGTGTTTCGTTATGCCGAAGTACTGTCATCAACTAGCCTACCTTTCAATTTTATACTAAAAAGTTGAATTTTCAAGTTTCACCGCAACCATTCGAGGTAGGAGAGGAGGATGCAGGGGAAGCAGCCGCACCCTTTAACCAACAAAAGAAGTGTGAGGGGGTGAAATATGTGCCTTATACATTCTCTGTCACACCTGTCTCCTTAAGGCCCAGTAATTACTATAGAATCTTTTCAAAATTGTAAGGCTAGCTTTTCCGCAATGCAGCATGAGCAACTAATGGCGGCTAGTCACTAACTGCAAACATGCCTGTTCAGGCGCGCATTGCTCACGCAATGACGTAGATAATGTAGAGTCGGCTCTGTGGATATAAACAGGCGTAGCCGAAAAGCCACAGCACGTTCAACTAGGACCGCGTCTCCGCTTAAAGCACGACAGGTGCCGCCATTTCTTGTGCAAATATGAGGCTAGGAATGAAGTGGATTATGAAGATGGCCTATTGGTAAAAACTAAATTGTAGGTCAGTCTGCAAGCATATCGTAAAATTAAATCGTTGTTGTTTCTCAAGAGCGCGTATTTAGCATCATCCCATGTGGCGCCAACGTGATACGCATGGTAACGTGAGCCCACGCGTGAACGAAGAAAATGCAGAAGCGGTCGTGCTCCTTCGCACTTTTAGCTGAGCCAGCTTCTTTCGCTGTGCAGAACCGACCAAGAAACGCCACCTTGAACAAGTTGTAACTCAGCGCAGCGACGACGTGGACCAAGATAAAAGGGAACAAACCACAATGCTGGCCTTTTGCGTTTAGAAATAGTTTATTCTTTCATGGGACGCAACAAAGCTAAGGGACAAGCGTCTGTATAACAGGCACAATAACAAACAAAAGACAAAGCACAACATACATTACACATTTAAACAAAAGCGTCCAAGTCCGTAGGATGTCCATAGTCCATAGTACTAATAACTATACATACACTACATAAATGCACTAATCACAATATGAACAATGTACATGATGATATATGTGCAGAATTTACAAGACTTGGTCAAGATGTTAGAAAATATGTACAACAGGTATCAATATTCATAAAAGTTACATAACTTACAGCGTTAGAATGAAGTGCATATATAGAAGAGCTCACACCAATATGGGACATACACAAACACATAAAATAGTAAACACATACTGATTACATGCACCAATCAGGCATTGACAGGTGACCTGGCTATAGGAACCAGGCCAGGTGGAAGACTAATCGAACGCGTCTGTCAACTACGGAAAGAAAGCGGCACGACCATTGTCGCAGAAATTCTTCCTCCCCAAGGAAGAACAATTCCTTCGACAGAAACAATAAGAGTTCAGAGTAGAGGCGTTCCAGAATCGGAAAAAGAGCACGACGACGATGAACTGCCGCAACAGCTTCGCACCTATTACGCCATAAACAAAAGGCTCCCGCAGCTATTAGAAGGCGTGCAAAGCGACTACGCGAGCAGCGACCAGATTTTACAAAGCGATTAACACCTAGGCCACGAAAACTGGCGTTAACTGACTTCCAAAGCACCTTTGCAATGACACATTGCTTCAGCATATGCTGGTTAGACTCCTGTAACGGGCAGTTAGGGCAAATGGAAGATGGGACCATGCCCCACCTCTCCAGTCTGTCCCATGTTGGGAGTACTCTCCATCCAAGACGCCACATAAAGTCACGGAGGTGACCAGGCAAAAACGGTGCCGTTATCGCGCTCCACGAGACATGTCTCGATCGTGCTAGACGGGCTGGAGGAACCAGAGGAAGCAGAAGAGTCGCCGTTGTATCTACAATGCGGCTTTCAAGAATGTCCACATCGGGACAAACCTGCTGCGCGTGTCGATAAAATGCTACTGCCGTTGAGTAAAATGCAGGCACGTTAAGTGTTTGCGGTGCAGAATTAAGCCGTGCATCTGGTAGTAAATAGCGTAGTTTGGTGCCTAAGAAAATAACAGGCAAGATCACGCGCGGGGCACTGATCACCATGCAACAACCGAAGTAAGAATCGTAGGGAAAGCAGCCGGCAGTGAACAGAGACGGATGGGAATGCGAATCCATCGCAGTTTCTCGGTTGCCCAAGAGCTGCTCGGCAAACCAGCTCTGTTCCACCCGACCAGAAAAAGGAGCCAATGAGGGATTGCGACGACCTGGTGATTCGTAATGGGGGCTGTAAGACATGAGATATGTACGATGCACGGCCGCCAAACACCGTCTGTGCTAAATACCTTCTTTCGAGCATCGGTAAATCATACTCTTGTGCTTCCCGGACGTGTCGTTTTACATCTTCAACTACTGAATTCCACAAGGAGGCTGATATGCCGTAGCAAGTATAATCAAGCCCCAGAATGCGAATAGAGTCACTTTTTGGAAGACCTAAAAAAGAACATAGACATGCGTCTGGAGAACCAATGAATAAATATCGACATTTGGAAAATTTGAAGCAGCACCTCAAATCGTGCCATACGTTGTAAAAAGTCGTAGGCTACGGGATAAACTGTCCTCATTCTTCAAATACAACGGGATGTCATCAGCAAATGCTCTCACTGTCACGGTACCAATACCTGGAAGAGGAAGGCCTCTAACGTAAGGGTCAGCGATTAGCAATTGAAGGAATGGTTCGAGGCTGAGTACAAAAAGTGCAGGGGATAAAGGACACCCCTGGCGAACACCACGGGTAACCGGAGATGGCGCACTCTCTAAACCATCAAGAAACAACGTGCTGCGTATATTTCGGTATCCGTTTCTGAGAAGCTCAACGAAGTTTTGTGACAAGCCAAATGCTGCCACTACGCTAAATATAAAGTTATGTTCGAGGCGATCGAATGCCTTTTCCTGGTCAAGTGAAACCAAGAGTCCCTGAGCTGATCTTGTTAACGTGTACGCAACTATATCGCGCATAACAAGAAAAGACTGTGATTTCTCTTCCAGGAATAGAGAACGCCTGATGATGACCTATTAAGGAGGGCATCAAGGTTCTCAAACGTCGACTGATAACTGCCGCGAAAGTTTTATGATCAACGTTGAGGAGCGTTATTGGTCGCCACTCCTCTGGGCGAACTGACGATGGGTCATGTTTAGGTATTAAAACAATTCGACCATCGCGAAAGCTATCAGGAAAATCAAGTTCTCGAAACAGCGGCAAATAACAGAGGTGAAAAGAGCACCAATGTCGTACCAAAACGTTAAATAAAACTCAACAGGCAACCCATCGGGCCCGGGGGACCGAGCCACGCTCCATGGAAGACAGTGCCTCTTTCACTTCGTCAGCTGACGGACTTGTGCACAGTTGTTCAGCTACTTCAGATGAAATTTGAGGTAGCCTACTTAACATTGTGGCTGTCTCGGTGGTACCGCGATGTGATGACATTGTCGTACGAGCCATGTTGGCAAAGTGAGCTAGGAAAACTGATTGATCACGTGTCGGCGGCAACGCAGTGTGTAAGAATCTGGCCGCCGGAGTTCCTAGTTGACTCGACGGGTTGGAAGCGAGCTTCTCGCAAAGCGTAGAACCTCAGGGTAAGCACATGGATTACGTCTGCAACGCCAAGCAGCCGCCGTCAATGACGAGCTGCAATGAGGCGTTGAAAACGACCCCTTAACTCTCGCTGCCATGCGCGCATCAAGGGAGTTAGTCGATCAACCCGAAGAGCAATACGCAGCTTTGTGGCAGTGTCCGCTAGTTCTTCGGACGTACGGGCGTCTAAGGGCCCGCCCTGCTACTGAGCAGTGTAAACGCTACTGTGTCTTGAGCGCGTCCCACACCTCCGGACCGCATCCCAAGAGAGAGGCCCGCAAGCTTCTAGATAAACTGGAGCGTGTACACGCGTCGTGCAGAATGCGAATGTCAAGACGCCAAGGTTTCACTGATGATGAAAAGGGAAAGTGAGCCTCGAGCGTCACTGGTCGGTGGTCTGATATATAAACAGGCGATGATGGTAATGTTACTACATCAGAGTGCGATACGTAAGAAGTTAGCGCGCTCGGCACATAGAAACGATCCAAACGACTAGACGACGTGCTAAGCCGCCAAGTCCAGGCATACTGTGGTCCATGCACTAGTCTGTACGTATCTATCAAAGAGAAATTTGCACTAGGCGACGCAGCTCTCGCGCGTTCCAATCAGAGCGACCCCATCCTGGACCTGCACGTCAGCTCGCGTGTCTATACACAATTAAAGTATCCAGTGAGTATTACATGACGACCGTCTAGAAAATACACGTCCAGGCCACGGAAAAAATCCTTAGACATCGGTGCTTGAGCTGGCCCATAAATACACAAAACACGCAGCTTGAAGGATGATAGGACGCAGTCAAAAGCCAATACCCGTCCGAAAGCGTCATAGAAAACATGATGATTGCGCAGAAGAGCGCGGTTAAAAATGATAATTCCAACTACAGAGAAGCGAGATGTCGCGATGGAAAAATAACAGTCTAAATTAAATGCGCGTTTGAACGCACAACGTGGTCAATGGTGAAAAAATTTGTTTCTTTTAAACACAGAATATCACATGTTCTGCGCGGGCTATGCTGATAACCTCGGCTTGCTTTACTGTGTTACGGAACCCTTGAACATTTAAAGAAAGAATTTTCAGGGTGTCAGCCATATTGAAAAAAGGGGGGTGACTGACCTGGTCGTGTTTTTCGATTCGGTATACCCCGGGATCTGTCCGGAGAACTGGAGTACGTACACTACACAGCACAATTCGACCCTCTAGAAGAGGGTCGAGGTTTCTTCGGTTGCTGGAATTCGGAGCGGCTGTCTTGGGTGCCGTCCGAGCTGGTGCCAGACTTGTGAGCACGCTTGACCTCTCGCGGGCTTGCATTTCCAAGCCACAACTGTCTGGGCTAGAAGGGAGTCCGATGCTACTGTCTTCGACTTCAAGGCTAAAGCTGCTGTCTGACGAATCAGATGGTGGTAGGGCTGCAGCGTTAACGTTGCCCGCCGCCTCCAACGACCTTGATCACGGAGGCTTGTCAAGACGCGTCGTAAAGAACTCCCATGACGCCTTGCTACTTGTTCGAGGAAGTCACGAGCCTGGCTTTCCGAATGATCCAATGGGCTTTGCTCATTCGGTTTCAATTCTGTTCCAGGCGAGACACCAGCGCCCGTAGATCTCGCAACGTCGGCATCTTCTGGGCACTCAGCTGTTAGGTTTAACGATGAGTCCGGTGCCTCGGAGCCTACCAGCGTTTATTTCTAGGCTTGCGCCGACGTCGAACATGGCACGACATGTTTGCCTGGGACAGACGCGAGGTCAATCGCGGTGCTGTTTCTATCGCTGAGATTTGCAGACGTGGCGCGCTCGGGTTGGCCAAGCTGCACACTTCCTCATCTTTTAACGGAGCTCTCAGAATCGAATTCTGGTGTTTTTCTAATACAGCTCCGGGTTCTCGTTCATCGGTTGCCGTTGGTGACACGGACGGTAGGGCAGGAAAGGTCCCCGCAGTAGCATCAGAATATGAACGACGCACAGGGCAGACGGTAGTAGGGTGGTTATCTCCGCAACGTCGGCAGGGGCGGTCGCAACCTTCGCTTTCGTGGCCGTGCACACCACAGCGACCACAGAATGGTGCTGTGCACTGTGCTCGATAATGACCACTAGAGCCACACCGACGACAAAACACGTTGCAGACCGCGGTAGTCGAAGGTGACTCGATGACCAGAAACGC